>DWHO01003770.1:0-11669 GCA_018247575.1 Eurytides lysithous rurik | reverse complement strand
GGTAACATCTTGGTCATTATTGCTTGGCAGTAACATTTCTGGCAACGCAGTGGTGCCACCCCACGCGACGTGTTGTGCGTGATTTTGATTTTTACCAGGGAAAGATAATAAAATTTCGATGTTGCAAATACAGAATAATGTTACCTTATTGTAGATATTGATATTTACGTAAACGTTCAAGAGAATTTTTAAGTATCTTTAACCTTTTTTTCCAATGCACCAGCCAATTAGAGAAGTTCCAGAAATCCATAGAAAGAGATACTAAGTAGAAAGAGAACTAGAGTAAAACAAACATATATATAATTATATTTTTCATACGGTGAAGTGGCGGTGGCATTTTTGGCAAAACACCTGTAAAATATCCCTTGTTACGGTGTTCATTAGCGAGAACATCACTTGCATCAGGTGAATCAATCACATAAAAGGAATCTGCTGAATTACCCCTGGGAACGCGTAAAACACTAATATCCGCAATAAAAAGGTAGTAAATTTTCTTTAAACTAGAAAAACCATCACGATGTGGTCTAGAGAGAAATATAAGTATTTCCATGCAGTAGCGGTACTACTATACAAGCCCAAAAAAATAAAAAATTAAGATTTATAAATTTTACTCCTTAGTAGGGGAAGCCGGGCTTTTGAGCTTGTATGGCAGAACCGCCACTGTTTCCATGTAATATGTATGTAATAATACTTCAATGATGTCGGGCTTAAACCATAAGTTACGTCATTACGAGTCTCATTCGCGAGACTCGCAAAAACGGCCAGTCACATGTCGACAAAAAAAGCGGCCAACGAGCCGAAAAAACCATGCGGTGTGTTCAGTATCAATTATACAACAGGCAAGTCCGTTTCGAGAAAGAAATACTATTGAATTTTCGCTAGGAGCATTAGATCGTTTAAAAATTTATTTAATATAACGTAGTATAACTTCTCTAGTTCAATAGTTCTATTATATAACGTAGTATACATAAATACATGATATAAAACTTACCTACAGGCGTTTATATGAAAAAAAGCTAATCCAAGAAAAACGTAAAGCATAAAAATTCATAAACCCAACAAAAGGTTTGTTCAATTTCGTTTATCTCAATTTTAACAAAATAGATTGTCAAAATATTAACATATATTACGTTATCACTAAATTGTGACATGTAAAATCTCGAAACTAACAAATAAAAAAAAATTGCTGATCTTTTTCAACTCAAACTTAGGACCGGAACGTCTCTGGGGAATACAACAAATGATCAAGTTTGAAATAAATCAAAACTGACTAAAATAAATATGTATTTATTTTAGTCAGTTTTGATTTATTTAGACCCCAATTACCTAGAAGTATATTTTATACTCCAACTAATTGTGATCGATTTTCTACTTATTGATTTATATCCCCCCCCTCCATAGCCATGATAGCTACTATCAGCGATTTGTGCAACACAGCAACCTGTGGTAATCATTTTCAATATTTAAAAAAATCTACAATATAAGAAACGATCGAAGCGACGTTTAATTTTTTTTTATGTATACCGTAATCCACGGTAGATTGGTTCCGCGTTATAATAGGAGTATTTCCGTATAACGCGTTGTGTACAAATGATTCACGTTTAACTTTTCTCGTTAAAGAGGGTTTAAATCCTTTGCTGTTGATTTCTTACCATTATTTAGCTGATCCAAAATATCAGTTTTTTGTTGTAGAGAAAGCAATTTCCTTTTTACTTGTCATGGCTTCAATCTAAATATTTCATTTGAAATAAAATTTCTACACCTTTTGGTACAGAAATTTAATAAAATAATTTAATTTTATAACAACACAATTGACCCACGTGCAAAGGTATGCAGAACTAATTATGAACCGTACAAATCATTATAAATTTTACAGTACAGAAATCCCCGCGTTATAAGGGGTAATACACGTGTTATACGAGGGGTTGGAATCGCGTAATATGAACATGCGTTATAAGAGTACCGTGTTATAGGGTGGATTATTATTGTATAGGTCCATTTTCATTGTCTAGAGCCAAAAATATCATTCAATAACTATCTGGAATCAGCCAGACAATATTGTATAACATATTGCCCTTTCTTTAGTAAGAAATAAGCTGTATTAAACAAAAAACAAAGATACGAGTAGGAAGAGGAGACATTTTTTTTTATTCGTAGCCCACAAAATCGCTCTAGGTACCAGTTGCGTTTTGAACATGTAACTTCAATACGGGCGAATGACCTCAAGTAATTACAATTCTGCAAATCACAGCTAGACATTTCAGAACGTATTACTTTAAGTCTTATATGGACGGTTTAGTTTCGACTAGGAGTTGAATTTTTATGGGACGTCGTTTATTATCACTTGCACAAAAAATGAAACAAATACACTACCAAGTGTAACTACAAATGCAACTAGTGTGTTTGTGAGCTTTGGTATAATCGTTAACAGGCAAATATGTTATTGTATTGGTATAATGTAAATCTTCAAAATTCCTTTCCTGTTCTGCGAAGTTGAAGGTTTAACATACGCCATTACAATAACAAGGAATCATTGAAATCGTCAAAGATATTAGTAATATACACACAATGAGAATTCGAAATAAAAAAAAGAAGCCTCCTTTTAGAGGTAGTCTAAAAACTTTTAGGAAAGAATATCAGAAATTAAATCCGCCCTTTGAAATCCTTCTAAGGTACTAGCAACCAAATATAAATAAATTAATGAAAACTGAAATACTTTTTATCTTAATCGGTTCACTACCTCTGGAGATATTGGTAATCTAAAAACTTTACTATACTACTCACGTTCTTTGAGTCGTGTAATGGCTCTTAATCACTATTAGTGTATAAGCAAATACGAAAGCAAACTGACTGGTCCGTTGGTGTAGTGGTTAGTGCTCCTGACTGCAGAGCCAAGGGTTGTAGGTTCGATTCCGACCCAGGACAAAATATTTGTGCCATGAGCATAGGTATTCGTTCTGTCTGGGTGGTAATTATTTATATAAGTATATATTTAAAAAATATATAAGTTTGTACATCAGTTGTCTGATTACCATAGTACAGGCTCTGCCTAGTTTGGGGTCACTCCCATGTAATAAAAAAAGTAACAATAAAAACCCGAAAATCAAATACACATCAAAATCGCGCAACGATCGTAAATGGCAGGACAGCTTTTACTGCATCAGCAAATTTTATGTAAAAATGTTTACGGTTCAATGTAGTTTCGCCTCGAAAATAAATTTCAAGCTACGCTTTCTTTACCACAACCATCGAGTTCGCATACAAATGAGCTGCGATGGTAAAAAGATATACGCCCACGCGACGTGCGCAGTTTGCTTTAATCAATCCACACAGATAGATAAAAATGTCGATAACTTACGTCTCTGAACATGGACTTGATAACTAGTCCCATCACTAGTAGGTTAAACAAGGCGTGAATAACTGGCATTTGACTCAAACTCATTGTCAAGTGGGAGACTAAATACAGATATTCGAAAATATGTAGCAAGAGCTTCAATCTTAATGTTGAAACTCAGAGAATTTTTTATTTAATGAAGGACAATTTTTAAGCTTTTCTACATTAAGAATATTTTTTATATATATATTTTTTTTAAGAAAATGAAGTGACGCAAAGAGCAAGTTATGCGACTGATGGTGAGGGACATGGACACACATCTTTAACCCTTAGTCCAGAACCACTTGGATCTAATTTGCTTTCAAAGACTTCCTACATATCGTGCAAAATGACGTGTGTGACACGATGAGAATTGGAAATATTTCAATGGAAATAAACTTTGTAATTAGTAATACGCGGCAGTCTGATAAATGGTCGAGATGTTATTACATGTTTTAACATATCGGGGGCCCTAGTTAATGAGTTCGGTATTGGCTTCTCGCGAGCGATGAAAATTGATATTAAATTTGTGCTATAGATATTTAACATTCAGTAGGTATAATACAACATTATACCTACTGAATATTAAATATCTATAACATTAACAAATAATAGGTAAAAATCTGTGATAGAGACTTTAAATACTAAATTGTTAGAAAATGAGGAAACAAGTTGATCTTTTATTTTATGTTAAATTAGTGCCGTGTTAAATTGGCATTATTTACCAAATGGTAACAACTTGTAACTATGACTGGTAACTTGAATCGATGATAAAATACACATAGAGTCATAAAACCTATAACAAAATGGTCAAAACTGGTGAATAAATTTAAATTATACATCAAAACACAAAAATGACATATTTATAACGAAAATAATACTATAACATTAATGAATACCTATAAAGAATCAGTGTAACATTTTTAATTTTCACAAAACAACACCTCATCTATCATCAATATAATATAACCGTGAACCAGAGCCATAAGGTGAGCGGTATTATTATATAAAATGAACAACACCCACCTCATAGTTCACTATTGTATTTTGCGTAATAAGTGTATCTAATAACTCGGCAATATATAATGTTTAGAGATGGCTGCTAACTACAAAAGGAAGACTTGTAAATATTTGCCCACGTTACGTTTAATATTTACTATATGTTTCGTTTTTATACGTTCACAATAAAGTTGTTGATTTAAGAATTCTTAAAAAAACCCTCATCGCTCGAAATATCTCAATACATTCCAATTATAGTTAGATTAGTATGGAAGACATAACATTCGGGCACCATGTTTGGTCGTTTAAATCAACGAACACTTTTATTTGTGGGCGGCGGCGACGGCGCGGTGCCGGTCGATAGAGGGGCGCTGAGATGGGACGCCTACGTGGATTCACCCTCATCTCCCGTGCCCCATCCCTCGCAGCTTCCCCTGACCTACATAGAGGGGATGGGGGAACGCTTGCGTACTGTACACGCGCCCACGGATTGCCGATAATGAAATACACGTTGATTATTCAATATATGTACCTAAAGAGCAAAGGGCGTAGAATCCGACATTGCTAGTTACGTAATTTAAAATTATGGTTGTGAAATGTATATTAGTTGATTTTTCTTAGTACTTACAACGTATTCTATTCTTATTTTTATATGTTTTCATATTTTATTATTTTGATGTTTCAAATAATTATTTCGGCAGCTGTTATTTTTGCTTCACAATCTGTACAGAAGCATCTACGAAGTTTTACGATGTAGACCAACATTATTTGTTTCCTTTTTTATTAAACTAAGCTATGCGACGAGCAAGTGGAGTTTTTGATATTGAGCAATATAACCAACACAGCTTAGTTTTTTTATCTAACATAGAAAATGCTTGGACCCGCGCACGCTCGCTTGATCTTATCACTTAGATATAAGATGGTCTATTCTATGGAAACATTGTCCTTAAACCGAAATACAAAAATGCCTAAATTCCAACTAACATTATAAATCTAAAAGTGTTATTGTAGATAATCGTGTTATTGTATGTGTCATTATAGATCAAAAAGTTTGTTGGCCTGTCATTCTTTCGCAAAGCAACAAATGGGTGTCATTTTTGTTCAAGAGTTATGGGATATTAAGTATTTCATCGGGAGAAATGTGCTCCCGACCGAATCCGGCCACAGCGGCCGATCTACAAGAGATGCGGCCAAGCGCGCAGAATATATTGGAGTGCACAAGCGTTTGCGCAAACACAAGTGCAATCACTCTTCCTTTACTCTTATAGTCCGATGGGACGGATAACCGACACGACCGGAGAGAGATGGTAACATTAAACCGACCTCTTAATAACGACTTCTACAAACCACTGCTAGATGGCTTCGATAAGCCGGGACCGACTTTTTACATCCCCATCCGAACGAACAAAAATTTTTCAGTTTATAACCTTACTGAGAATTTAACAATTTTGTTAACATATAAAATAATACAATTACCCGAACCCATATCAAGGAAATACCGTATACCTTCGACTTTATCTTAATCGACATGGGTGTATTTGTCGACTTACATTATTAGTAATACTAAGCAGTGGCGGTACTACCATACAAGCCCAAAACCCATACTTGCCCTACGCTTGCCCCGCAACGCTCAAATTTAAAAATAAATTATTCGGGAATTATGTACTAATAAGGATTTATAAAATCTACTCCTTAGTAGGGCAAGCCGGGCTTTTGGGCTTGTATGGTAGTACCGCCACTGATACTAAGAAAGGTACTTTAAATTATAATGAAGATTAACACGTGGTCTGTCATATTGCATAAAATCGTAGTACCGTCATTTAGTACCCATTAATGGCAATGGGGTGTAAATGCTTTAATTAACTTTTATGAGATATAAGAACAAATTCACGTTTTCTTTGTGGTCTTCTCAGTGCACATGGTATTCGCGGGATTATGTTAGCAATAATTCACTAAAATATTTGGGGTAATTTTTGATTTCCCCAAAGTTTTAACGTTTTTTTGAATTTTCTCCCCCAAATAAAGATTAAAGCCTTTAATAGCCAAAAATATTCAATTCATTACCGTTCCAAACGTTTTAATATATTTTTTAATACTTTCCCAAAATAAAGATGCATTGTAGACTAGTCAAAAATTTGATTAACGCTACTGTGTGAGAAACTAACAAATAACCCTAAGATTTATAATATACAAGCACAATCTTATACACCCACGCACGCACAACAACACAGACACAGATTTCATATCTTTGTATTACACTCACTTGTTATAGTTACTGTGCATTTTGTACGCTTTTCTATTCTCTTTTTATAATAGTGTCTAATTTTTTATCCTCTATTAATGTTCTTTTTATATAGCTAGGGTTTGAGCCTAGTTTCACACAGAACAGATTGTCCTAGTGTGGGAGCTACAAATACATAGACAATTCTGTCATGTAAATTAATGAATGAAGATTATTATTATTTTACTTGCTCGTATTTTCTTCTTTCCTTTGAAAATAATGAGGGAAATAAAAATGAAAAATGCTTTATTCACATAGCATTTCCTTATTTATATTGTTATGTTTATACAAGTGATTATTTTTAGTTAATCCTTTTTTTATCTAACAATACGCTAACAATTTAATTACACCGTAGCACGTTAAATAACACCACATATTCTCCGAAGTCCTAAGACAAAAAGAACCCAATCGTTAGTAGAAAATAATAAAGCGTTGTCATGATAAAAAAATATTTCAAGCGTGTAAAAGAAATTGAACTCTATGGATATTCCGATAAGGGTCAAAACCGTATTCCAATCGGTATTTGGTAACTAGCAAACTGTTCAGCTTAGATGGCTTCCGTTCGCCCCGCCATTTTGTAAAATATCGCAGCCCTGATTCTAAATAAAGTCGGTCATCAATAATTGTTTATACATAAAGCCTTTAAAAATTAAAGTTACTAAGAGCCTGTTTTTAATCGCGAAACCGTCATATGGTCTATAAGCCAAATTAATTACTGGCTTTCCAGCAGTCGGTTCTTGAGTCTGTTACGATGCAACATACAAATAAATCAAGTTTTCCAGATATAAGTTTTATATTATTATCATTTTTAACCCTATATATAATTTCAAATACAATAAACTAAGTTTATAAAGTTGGTCTAAATCTAAATGCTTTTATTCGACTCACGTTTGGTTAAAGCATGTCTGTTACATTGCTACAGGTTTGTAGCAAAATCTACCACTATACATTTCACAAATTTATGAATACAAAGAAAAAGCGATCATTTTTAACTTTTTTCAAATTAAAAATAAGTAAGTAATAATAATGAATATAAAATGTACCTATTAATAATATAGGTACATTTTATATTCATAAAAATAATAATACGAATAAATATAAAATTGAGTAACACCCAATCGGGAGTAAAAGTTACTTTCCTATTACATTTGTTCTTTATATAACTCTTTAACGTGTTTTTTTTAAATTTTTTTATAACAGCTGCTTCAATTTCTTTGTTAACATTAGGCTCGTTTAAATGCTTCAGGGCCTCACGTATTTAATGCACTTTTAAAGATATATTTTAACAAAGAAAAATAAACCATCACGCCCATCGCATCAGATTAAACAAAGGGATAAAATGCTCGCGGATGTGCGGGCTCTCAAGAGCATGACATTTCTCCTCGCGCCATGCGCATAAGAGCACGTCATTCAAACTGTGACTGCAGATATAAATGCAGTGTTATCTTAAAATCAATCGGATAGAATAATTTTACTATTGAAAGTAACACGGCCACCAAATACGTCGATTAGGACTGATCGAGCCCTATATTTATTTATTTGTAATAGGAGCTTCAATAATGATTTTATGTAATGTGACAATATAATTATTGAAGAAATTGAGCAATCACCAAGTCTTTCACAGATAATGTTTTTACCGAAGTATTTGTTGCATAGAAATTGTATTAAATATGCATTAAAAAACAGGCATTTTTTAATTCTGTCCGTACTCGTTAACGAAGACACTGTAAATTCAATTATAAATCTTAACATAGTAACAGCCTACAGCTACAACAAAGTACACATGTGTCCTTGAAATCTTTGAATAGATTCATTTAAATACGCCCCAACTTTTTATGAACTTACAAGCATTGTTTTGTGTACAGGGACCGAGACATTTGCTTCAATATTAATTTAGCCCTACGAATCGTATTCTGTTCTATTTCATAATTATTTTTAAAGCCTATCCTATCAAAATACGTAAACTTGCCGGCATAGTGTACTTTCGGAGCAATCTATGTTTTGTACGTTATAATTTATCTGGTACGAAATTTGAATAATGATGTTCAATTTGAAATAAGAATCTTGTTCTTATTTATATTTCCATGTGTATTTGAGCTTTGTTACTCATTTTATATACTTAAAAAGTCAATAAATACTAATTGAAAACGTAAATTAAAAAGGAACCTTTACGAAAAACTAAAACAATATTTAACAAAAATGAAAAAAAAAAACGAAACAATTATTTGTTCAGACGATTAACGTTTGACGCGATGACGTGAGGTATTTTGTAAGAGCAGCGCAAGGTGAGTTGACCAATTATGCCGTATTACACGTTCCGTATGACCACTATTTATCTAATAGCGAGTGAATTAAATCACATCTGCCTACGCGAACGCTTCTTGTTTACATCGCACTCCCAGAACAGCGTTGATGCAATTTTATTTGTGAATTGGAACTATAACAGTATAAGTTGAAATCTATACCTATGTAGATAGGACGCTTCGGCTACAATGGCGTTTGCAAAGGAAAGCTAGGTGGATGGTTGAATAGAGTTATGGGAATGTTATATCAATAAAATATTACCTTTTTGCCGGCTCTCCTTCGGGTTGGATACCACTCGCGGCTTGAACTGCGCATTAATCCCCTTTGGAAGCTGTTTCCAGAAAGAGGGCGCACAAGAAAGACCAACCGACGCGGCGGCGCGCGGCAGAATCGCGCGGCCTCGACCTTGGCCGTCAAACCAGCGCATGCGTCCCGCGTCGCCCCCCGTCTCTCCTTCGCCAATTATGTCATTATGTTTGCTGCTGTTGTGTTGCCAAACATAGTTGCGGTCCGCTGAAGATGGATCCTGATTTCAACCATATTTGTTATTAACTTTTTCTAATGGCCAAATTTGAAGCATTTTCTTACCTAAGAGTAGAAACGCACTGAACATCTGCTCTGTACGGTAACCTTGCGTAACAAAATTCAAGTAAGAGTAAGATCATCAGTATAAAATGGATTTTGAATCATCGTCGCATTCAAAGTCGCGTGTAATTTCACATCCCTTTCGAAATTTTCGCGCGATTTTTGGATGTCACATTTCATTTTATTAAATTTGCGTTTGTAATAATAGTAGTAATCCTCGAATCAACTTTCATCGGCATATGAACATTAGATATCTACAGATTAGATATTTTAAATTCGATTAAATATTAAAAAAAGATAAATTTATAAAAATGAATGCTATTTTTAACCGACTTTTTATCAAAACACAGAGTATAGTGTTTTGCCATAAATATCCTAATGCTGTCTAATATCACGCGGCACGCGGTTTCGTTACATGACGTAAATATATCGTTGAACGTCATTCGCCAATTTATCATAAAATGCGAAATAATGTTATATTTAATATAAATAAATGTAATTTGTTTATTCGTTCATAAAAAAAAATGATTTATGGAAAATTTTAAAAAGATTTAATAAAATGAAAATGAAGCGCAGTTGTAACTTACGATATGTTCAACGGTAAATATTATATATATTCTTATCAATAGCGCCATCTATAAAGTTTTTATATAACTATTACAGCAATGTGCCTTGTGACCACTTGAAAATCCTGTAGGTATTGTACAAAAAAGTTAAAGATAATGATACTAGATGGCACTGTAATCAGTTTAGTATACATTTGGTTAATTGTAAATAAATGACGTTTTTATCTTAATCACTGTGTTTTAAGTTTCTATTCCATAACATGAGCCAACAACAGTTAAATGTCGACAAAGCGCTTATTACTTGTGTAACTTTTTTGATTAAACTTTACAGATATTTGATTTTTTCCTACTAATATTTTCTTTAGAGATTTAAAAATTTTCTTATTACTGGCGAAGTTTTATAAAAAGGTCTAATTTCTACATTCCATCGTAAAATTAAGGATAAGGGGGTATTCGTGTTAGTATGTTATTTCGATAATTTTTATTTGGTCGCAAAATTAAGCACTTTTATGTGTTATTTAGCTAAATTTTCAATTAGTTTACACGACTCGAAGAGAACCGACTAAGAATAAATATAAAAAACAAATACCTTCGACATCAAAATACAGATCTCAAAAAAATTATATTTATCCAAAGTTAAAAGTGATAGATGTAAAATATATTAATTTCGAAACAAACAGGAAAAACCCGACTATGCGATAAATTTCAAGGAAGGTTGTTAAGTTTGTTTAGGCGTTTGCGAGACCTGGGCATCAGAAAATTCATATTATCAGCATTTGAACAATTCTATGCAAAAAATCGTTCCTGTTAACGCCAAAAAAGCGAATAATGACTTAATATGCAAACAAACTCTCTATTATGATGACTCTGGGCCATGTAGCGCTCGTGTGCACTCAGTACCCTAGCGCCCTCTAGCAAGCGCGTGGTCAAAATGGAATAGAGTACAAGTGTTAAAATCTTTTTAAAAAACGACATTCATACTAACTCGATCAGCTGATCGGTCAATTTGACATGTTAATATGGGAACGTGTCGGCTTGTTTAAGTGTTTATCAACACCACCTTACATTTGCAACAGTGAACGGAGATCCTTGCTCCCGGATGGTGCAAATTTAAATAATGTCGGGAAACAATAGGTACACTAGGCCACGTATCAAGCTTGCCAACTCTGTCAAATTTCTTCGTTCTTATTTCGACCTCATATCAAATATACCGAGTTAAATATCAATTGGGATATATATAGACTAGTCGAGCTGTATTAACATCAGTTAATTGTCTTACTTTCTTCACTGCAAAGACGGCTTCGGCTTGAGCAACACACCAAGAAAATAATGGAATCAGTAATTTCTAGTGCTTCGATGTTAAGAAGCAAACTGTGAATTTGACTTTTTACATTAGGTAAGGTAAATTACATACATTTAGTTTTTTTGGCATTTTGTACGAAATTGTTCATTTCAAACCAGTTTAGTATCCGTAACGGAGCACAGTTTACTTCGTCATTTATATTTCTATTACGATCGACCTTGAAGACAAGGGAGGTATTATCAGCAAAAAGTACAATGT
>DWHO01003769.1:0-11669 GCA_018247575.1 Eurytides lysithous rurik | reverse complement strand
GGGCGGCGGCGTTCACTTACCATCAGGTGAGCCGCTTGCTCGTTTGCCTCCTAATCCCGATAAAAAAAAAGTAAAATAAAAAAGTTGAAATAGATATTCCCATACTGGTCTCTCATAAATCTTTGATGACCCGTTTGACGTACTTTCTAAGCAAACAGGACAAATGTTTCTTTGATCTACAGACAATTGCTCCGGATCTGGGCGTATGTCCGTGTGAAATTTATATATATAATAAAAAAACCTTCTTATAACAAAAGATTTTTCTGTTTTACAACAAGAGCAGCGTTTTTTAAGGAAGAAAATATACAAAATATATCTTGGTACGTGGAGAGCTCGCCGTCTCAACCTACCTAAAGTAAAAGTCAATCGAAATATCTTTATTTAATATAATCTATATTAGTCTGCATTTGTCAAAAAACTATACACGGTTATCCAAATTAAGACGGTCCGTAGAAGAGCTGATAGGAAACTGCGGTCTCGATCCCGCATTTGTGCAAACCCCGGGAGAAATAAAAGGCGTGAGGGCCTCGGTGCAGGCAATGAATAAACATTGGCTGACAATCATGGTACGAATGTGGGCTCCGAGTCCCCGGTCACGATTGAGATACTTTGTTGAAGTAATAAGGCACTTCCTACAGTGTTACGATGCCCATGGCTAGCGGTATCCAATGGTGGGAATCCAATGCCAATTAAAATGCCACCTATCTACTTTAAATGATCGCGAAAGAACTGCAAATTTGCTCCTCCGCCGCAAACGCCGACTGCACGCCGACGCCGCTTCATACTCAGCTGAAAACGTGAAGGATTTCTTGCTAATTGGATTCTCTAATTAAATTTTGCGAATACCCTCCGTTTGCGCGTGGCAATTAAATTAAAACGAGTTAAGATTTCTTTCTCTTAAATTTTTGAACGCTCAGCAAATAAATGAAAAAATAGTTATATCGATTACATTTAATAAAAAAACACTGTATATGACGCAACAAATTTGTTTAACCAGTAATAATTCAAATTTCAATGAAAAAAGATTGAGTTATATGTTAGTTGCATTATTAAATTTAGATAAAGATTAAGAATTAGGAAATTATGTCTACGAAGAAGTTCTGAGTAAGCTAGGAAAGTGTGAAAATGTTCTTAAGTCTTATTTAAAAAAAATATATAAATCTGGCAATTTAAAAAAAAATATTTAGAGAGTAGCCTCTATTATTAAGCAAATGATGGCAGTAGGTATGTCAATATTCTCTTCTGTTTTTAAAGAACATTTGTATTTTTGAGTTTTCCTTTTTGCTATTTTGAATATGTTATAATATATAACATTTAGTGTATAATAATATTATTAGCACTTTTCACGAATCATTTACGTGAGATTGTTTTATCATCTTGACCGTATGTTTATTCGTATAATATCTTTCAAGTAGTAATTCGAGTATCTGTCATGCTCGCACTGAAAATACAATATTTTATTTATGATGTTATATCACACGCAGCGTGTACCGACTTTCACTTCAGGCCTTTCGCTTCCGTAGTCTTGAATAAATAACGTTTTAAGAGTGAAAAATAACACAGTATCGTCTAAGGACCTCTAATAGGTACAGGGTTGCCATGCTACGATAAAACGCTGTAGGCTTTGCATATCTAATGGCCGGTTACGTTGGGAGCGAGTTCTGAAAATGAAGCCTTCGCTCATCAAAGGAGGCATGGATGCGTGTTGCACTTGAGGGAATACTTAGTTACGGCAATAAGTTATTTTGCTTTTTTATTTGTATTCGGGTTAGGGCCACTGATCGGGCTCTAAAATTTCTTACAGCAGCTATCTATAAACAAAGAGATATTTTTCATCTTCACTTTCATTCTTAAGGTACAAACAATGTTTTTATTTTTCTTAGTTCTTGGTTTCTGCCAAGTTGGTAGAGATTTTTATTATTATTCAACTAATTATGTATTTATGATACAATGGTAGATATTTTAAATAATTATAAATAAACACACTTTCGAATTTAGAAACTAAGCTAAGAATTGGTCTTTGTTTAAATATTTGTTTTTAAGCAGGGCAGGTTTAAGCAGGTTGAACTCTTTTATATTTATTGTACTGCCGGGTAGTAATTAGGTAGTAGTAGTAGTAGGTAGTGTTTAGAGAGTACAGTGTTCCGGTTTGAAGGAAAACGTTGCTAGCTCAATTATTGGGCAAAGAGATATAACATCTTAAATCTCTGGCGACAAGCGGGTGTTGTGTGACACTGTGTTGGTATGGTGTTTCGCTTACTATTGGACACAACTGGCTCTTCCCGTAACTTTATTTCTAAACTGATTGAATGACTGGCCCGTGGGTGTAGTGGTTAGTGCTCCTGACTGCAAAACCAAAGGTCGTGGGTTCGGCTCCCACCCTGGACAAAATATTTGTGCGATGAGCATAGGTATTTGTTCTTTGTTTGGGTTTTAATTATCTATATGAGTATATATTTGAACATACATAAGTATGTATATCAGTTGTCTGATTACCATAGTACGGGCTCCGCCTAGTTTGGGATCAGACGGCAATGTGTGAGATATCCCATGATATTATTATTATTATCGAACAAGATGTTTTGATTTAATATTTAAGTCGTGAGACTTTGACCTTTATGTTATAAGGATTTATTATTGTTTGTATCTTGGTCATAAGGGTTTAGATTGTTTTAAGCGGCAACACAGCAATGGTTGGTCGATTTTAAAAGATGGGGTTTTAATTACGACTGTTCGTTTTTATATTAGTACGCAATATTTCCACAAATTATCTACAGAATAATAATATTTGATTAGCAAGTATCAAATAGTGAAAGATATTTCATTGTTATTAGATCTTGAACTCAGAAGAATTTATTTTTCAACTCCAATCATTAAAATAAAATCATAAATATTTGTTTAAATCAGTTTTTAATTTTACTTTATTAGTACATACTTATTGTTTATTTTATTGAAGGAAATTACATAAAGCGAGAAAATGCGACGAAACCCAAGTCACCAACTATAAACTAGCAATAACACAACGGACCCTTGTCTAAACTTATAACCAGTATACAGTTTTATCTATTCTTGTACTTGGTAGATTGAATCAGACAACGTTTATTTATTTTTAAACTACTGCATTTTATGTTCGATTAAACTTGATCCATGGTAAGCTACAACGTTATGTGCTCTATAAAAGCGCAGTGCAGAATTAAAACCTATGGATGCAATTCTATGACATTTTAGTCCAATATTTCTCAAATCAACACTCGATACAATTTAATTAAGTATAGACAAAGAAAACCTCATATTTCTTTTCCATATAATAAGAAATCGTATCAATCTAAAACATGTGTTTGGTAATATAGTAACAAAATAAAAGAAATGCGAACACTTTTACTTATTTAATTTTCACTTTAATAAAGTACTTAAGAAAACTTTCATTCGAAAAAAAAACAAGTGACAATTTAAAAGGAGGGCAACCCTAAGCGATGACAGCAAGTGAAGGCCGCACAGAGGCCGGTCGCTGACCGCGCTATTTATATTATGTTGACTGGCAACTCGTCTGATTGCCCACAGAGCGCTCACCCGCAGAGAAGATAAGGGCGTGGTCGTTGAAATTTATGTGTATATATTTTTTTTAATTTCTAACGTCAAATTTCCCACCCACGCTAACTGTCTCATTGTTCTATGCAATTCTTTTTTATTTTTCGTTTTGTCGTTATCAAATAAAGTACAGTTCGCGCGAGATTTGTTTCAGACAATATTTAACCCCAAATACATATGAGTTCCTTTTTACTGGTGTCATTGCCATTTCCCTGAGTATTATGTACTTAGACATGTTAAAGTTTCCTTTATAAAAAGAAATATTTTTGCAATGTAAAAGCAAAAAAAAACTTTTTTCGATATTTTAAACCTTCAGATCCCACATTCGGTGTCATTCATTCGATCACACGGCTTGAATACTTCACTTATTGCATTAAATTATACAATTTTTCTTCTGGTAGAATAGAGAAATTTAATAATACAGTATCATACAACCCTGCGAAATTTATGAGTGTGAGCGTTTAGGGTTATTGCTAATTGCCGTCTTCTCTTCATATTACATTATTTAATTATTACACATAAACATAATTTTTTTAAAATTTCGTAATCGAATTTTAGAAGTATTCGATATTAATCAGCCACCCGCTCTGTCTCAAGATTATGAATTTTGTATAGCTTCATTCCATAGTCTTTTCCAACACGTCTGCAAACGTGCTTCGTCTGTGCAAAAGTTCGAATGGCACTTGTGGCTCTCGGCTCGGATGCGCCCAGCACCCGTATCGATTTGATGACTAGCAGCTGTCACCGTGAAGTCTCATCGATTCTATCGATTAATCCGTGCCAATATAACATTGCCGATATATCGATCGGAGATGAGGAGTTCCGCAGATACGCGTTCGATAGCTCACTTCGACATCAATGCCGTTTTCGTTTTATTCGTAGGAGTATGCCGTGTGATATAATGATGGCATAATGTTAATATAATTGCAGCGCTCCTATCATTGGACGCTAAGATGTCCCATAAGAAATACGGATTTATCTATATTACATTGTAACTCGAAAAGAACTGTTTTTCTTTACTGACGGCAGAAATGCAAATATTAGGGCGTTTAGACAATTTTTTAACGGGTTTTCATGTAACAAATTTTGGAAATAACAACACTGTAAAAATTTCGTATAATATGGCAGAACACAGGATGAGATTTTAACCAGATAAGTATGATTTTCTAATTATTTAATCAAACTAGACTAAAGCGGTTCTTCTCACTCTAAGTCATTCGGATGCAACTGCCTATTATACGCAGTGGCGGTACTACGATACAAGCCCAAAAGCAGGGCTTAGTAGGGCTACTAAGGACTAAAATTTATAAGTCTTAATTAGCACAATTCCCGTATAATTTATTTTTAAATTTGAGCGTTGCGGGAATTATGAGCTAATTAGGATTTATAAATTTTACTCCTTAATAGGGCAAGCCGGATCTTTGAGCTTGTATGGTAGTATCGCCACTGATTATACGTAAATCTTATGTGGATTTGTAACGACTCTGAGCAAGTCAGACTTTATAAAACAACAGCTCCATTCAGTTGCGAAAATTCTTAAACCAAACTCTGTAATTACCGCATATTTCTTAGTTGTGATCGAAAACGCTGATATCACACGCAATAAATATTGGGTTACGCATCTAATTACATATCAGTTGTTCTACTGCTATCTACGACGACGTATTGCCTTGCATGTGTGATAAACAGATAACGGCTTAATTCCCTTCAATTTTATATGGAGTTCAGTTCATACTGATCCCTCGGAATGAGCCCGCGGTGTTAATATAATTGCGTATTGTAATCGCCCGCGGGCGTCTTTTTAAGCTGCCTATGAAATATTACTGTAACTGTGTAACCGCGTTAATACGTTCCGTCGTATCTCCGATCTGCGTGCATGTCCGTAAATAAACAATTTTTTTTGTATAATTATACGTCCGTCTGTCTATTTATAGCCGAATCGGATATTATTAGCGAACAATTTGCTAACATGTACATACGTATCTAACTGCGCGTTTGCACTAAAACAATTGATAAGATAGACTTTCGACACATCACATGAAGCTCATGAAATAATATGTATGCAGTGACGGTACTACCATACAAGCCCGAAAGCCCGGGAATTCCCGAATAATTTATTTTTAAATTTGAACGTTGCGGGAATTAAGTGCTAATTTAAATTATAAATCTTATAAATTTTACTCCTTAGTAGGGTAAGCCGGGCTTTTGAGCTTGTATATATGTCTATAGAATATATTTGACACGTCCGATGTGTCAAAAAGTGTGACAATTCAAACGCATCTGTGTATACGAAACAAAAATTAAAACATACTTGTGCATTATTTGTCAGTGTTCCGGCAAGTAAACTACTATTATATACCATTTTGATTTTTGTTTTTAAACTAACTTTAATAAACACTAATTTATTTGAGATAGAGTCGATTATGATTCCGGCTTTCTTCGTGTAGGTTTTGCAATCAGTTTTTAATTGTTGTAATAAATTTGTCATTTTTTGTGTATGCTATAAAATAATGTTTTACTTGTCATTAATAAATAAAAACAAATGCGTGAAATGATAACTATGTAAACATTTACACCCTTACGAATTAAACGGCATTAAGTCAATGGTAATAAATGATTAGAAAAAAACGCATGGTGATTTAGAAATACATATAGGTTTGACTGATCGGTAATTGCAAAACTTCGAACATCGTCTTTTGTTTTAAAAGAAACAAATCGTCACTATTACCAACTCGTGTTAGCAAATTCTAAAATGAACCAGTAAACTTAAGATTTGTTAATAAACAGGGAGTATTAGATACGGAAAGTAAAAAAGTAGTAACTAGCAAAACCAAAATTATTCTCCAGACTTAGACCAATCGTCGCGGTTTAATTTATTGAATTCACAATGTAACTAAAAAAAATGACTTCATGTGTCGTTTACTACGTTTTTGCTTTCTAGTGTTCTGTGTGACCTTTAAATTTCATAATGAAAATGTTTAAACCACTTAAACTACCAAGTATAAAGAAATAAATTCATTTTGGTGCTCGAAATGTTATGATGCAAAATTTCAAGTTCACCTTCAAAACAATCAATCTAACTAATGTATTTCATGTAAATTTTATTCATAATTATAAATAAAATAAAATCAATTCAATTTTTAGCATTGTCCGCACCATTCGCCCATTTCAAATAGAATCCGATGGAAATTTGATTGTGATTTTCATGATGCTATTTTAGTGCTCAATGCAGTCTACGGGGCGTGGCATTGTATCTGTTAGGTGATTCTAAACCGCATTTGAAGGGAATAAGATGTTAGCAGCTCCAAATGCACCAGGTTGCACGTGTTCTCTACTCTCTGTAATGGCATAGAACCGATGCCGGAATAATTTCAGGTAATGATTATCAATTGTACACTTCTGGGGCACTTTCGAGATCGATTGCGCAATTCGATATCAATAATAAAAGAAGCAATAAAGGCTTCGGAACAATAGAAAATAACAAGATCAAGAGGAAAAGGATGGACATAGTTTTATACTTTCTCAATACACCGATCCCCCGATTTACACGGTAGATACGTTCCTAAGAAAAACGTGTAAATCGAAAATTAAAAATTATCAAGTCAAATGTATAAAACACAACATACAAAAAAAATGCATAATTTTGCTATTTAATAGTTGTGATTTTTCAATATTTTTAGGTGTACACAGAAATAAAAATAAAATGCGTTGACAGGTTAAAATATGTAATATATTACGGAAACACTGTTTTTTTTATTTAATTACAATATGTACATTAAACAGAAGAACAAAAAATAAAATCAAAGGTGTTTTATTATCCTTCATCACTGTCAGAAATTACTCTTATTCTTTTTTTCGGAATCGAAGGTTTGAATTCACTTTCATCACAGTAGCATTTAGTAGAGTGCGATAAAAATAAAAAATAAACTTATTTGGAAAACCGTGTAAAAGCAAAAACGTGTAAAACAAGTACCGTGTAAATCGGGGGATAGGTGTACATCGTTTAAGAAAAAACAAGTTTTGAAAAATGCTTAAAATTCCTCCTTTACGGCACTTTCTTTAACCACGATTCAAAGTCAGATGGAAACAGCCCACAAAACATTTTGTGCATTTATCTCTATTAAATAAAGTAGAATAGACGTTTAATTCCCGAATGTGGAATCTGTCAAATTCCTAATGCATGTTTGACAAAACTTTTTTATTTATATAACAAAGTTATATTATTTAAAAAAACAAATACATCTCCTGGTAGCAAACTAAAGATACGTATTCGTTATGAAATGATGATTTGCATGTGCATATTTTTTCAATATTCAGGTTGGTCGTTTATTTTCAAACGGTAAATGGACTGTTCATATTTTTTTATTATTTCTATAAAATCTTTGTCACATTATGTTTTTGCTTACATTACATTACTCGTATATAAAATTATATAAAGATTGGTGAATTATTTTTGCTTTTTTCCCCCCATTTTAGTCTATTTTGCTTTTTATCCTTCCGGTGAATGGCCATGTCATTGAAGTAGTATTGTGACGTCAATTATTCCGTCAGCAGAAATTTGAATTTCGAAAGTATATTTAGCACAGACTAATGTATTAACTTTGACAATATTACTCTGTAATGATCATCAAGGTTTAGTGCTAATTATTAAAAAATATATACTATCACGCTAAAACGGAAAGTATCGCATTGATAACCTTCATGTCGACTTTCGTTTTAATTTAAAAAAAAAATAGTTCATGTTCGTACTAATAAATGGTGTCTTGTCGTTTTTTTTTTGTATAGGCTCCATCATGGAGGCCGCGCAGAATCGTCCATCGTTCCAGACTTACCTGCCGACGATGAATCAAGATCAGCCGGCTCCGACCCTCCATAGACAAGGATCGCTAACAAACGTCCAGGCGCACTCGCACACCGATCTGGACAGGCGCGTTTCGGAGCCTTACAGCCCTGACGTGGTCAGGCGGAAGAAGGACTTGAACGCGAAGAGGCACTCGATGCTCGTCGAATCGAACATCAGCAAGGAGGCAAAGGAACTCAATCGGCGGAGCCACGACGTCACCATAGTCAAAAACCTCTCGATGGGTTAACAAAAAAAAGTATAATTAGCGGGTCCATCGTTGACTTAATCGATGTTGGTGTAGCGGATATTGCCTGTGTGTATATTTTTTCGTGGGCGTCGTTAAGTCGCTTTGCGTGTAGTCATGCATCCAGGTTGCCAGTTATGAAAATTTGGAAAAAAACACCAATATATTTTTTTAATATAATCATAAAGTATACAGCTGTTAAAATAATCCAGTAGCAGCAGATATACTAGTCGCAATTTTATTTATTAAATTCGCCTTGGTCTGCATGTAAACTTAAAACTGGCATACCTGTTAATAGTCAGTCTATTTAAGCGATTTATTTGTCGAAATAAAAAAATGAAAATATCGAAATTTATTATAATACCATTCGAATAATATATATAAGATACCGCTAGTCAATATGGGTAAATTTATTGGTTGTATACGTTTATATTTATATCTTTGTGTTTGAAAAATTTAGTATTTGCGTTCTCAATTCCGAAAGGCTGAAAAATTCTTCTTGCCTTTTATATATGATGAATATATGCCATGATAAAACCAACTGCGTGCGTCCCTTGTCTAAAAAAACTATAGTTTTAAAAATATATATTGATTGTAAAAGATTGCAAACAACATACTTCTTCAATTAAAAGGTTTGTTGGCGACGTTAAAGAAAAAGTTGTAAAGTAAAAAATATTTAAAAATATCTTTTCAAAAACTGCTATCACTCAAATTAGGGGTAGCCAACCTTATTATCTTTTTATAAGCTTTGTCAGCTTACTAATTTCGTTTATAGCGAAATTATTTAGTTGGTTCTATATTACTTTTTCTCGAAATGGGTGGGCCATTTCGAAAAAAAGTAATATTAGAAAAACTAATCGCTTATCTTAGCTGAACATGATATGACATTTTTTAATAATTTATATATAATTTGTCTACCTAGACAAATTGTATATATTTTTTAAAATACCTAGCAAACTTTTATTTTTTTATTATTATTTGCAAATTAAGCATTATATATATTTAACAAATAATACAGTAAAAAACGTATATCTGATGCAGGTTATAGCATAGTTAAGTTTTATATATTTTTTTGCATATTAATATTATAAATTCTATTAATTTTATTTAATTTAAATTATTATTGTGGTAACTAGAAAAAAACATTTTCAAAATATATTAACTTTGCTTTTAAGTCATAAAAACAGTTGGATACCTTCCACACTACAAAGGGAGGGTAAATCATATTGTCATACTTAATTTCTGCTCATGGAACTTGTGGATATTATATGTATATGTAATATAATAGAATACTCACTGCCCCAAAAGACGAATGTTTTATTGATACTAGTTTACATTGGCGTGAATTGCCATAATGATATATTTCAATGATGCCCTTTAGAATGATATTATTAAGTTAAGTGAGTGAATTTAGGTCCCTTTTTAAATTGTATGCAAACACTAGAGCTTATATATTGAGTGTGATGTGAAGAGGATAATTGAGCTTTTCCCAATATAGAAATTATACATCAAGAAGCTAAGTGCACTATTTTATCAGCTCGTTATATTCCCTTTTGCATTTAACATTAAACTCTCTTTCCTTGTTTGTATTTTTTAATGAACACAGTCTTAACTATAATCAGATGGGATGATGGCAATAGATGCAAGATTCTGATGTATTCCTTAAATATTAAATAATTCTTAGCTCGACATATCCATGCCTTTTAAACGTAGATAGGAATAGTATGTAAATATTTTGCAATTACATGTAAAAATATAATTAGCACCTTAAATAACACCACACCACGGTTTCATTGCTAATGCACTAAGCAAATCTGTCATATAACCTTTAGTATATACATGATATTTTAGCTAATTATAGAACTTTTATGGTTTATAAATTAATATTGAGTGCAAATGCTCATTGCAACCCCTAGCTTATGATTAATTCCATATCGTAGTTTGTGATGTATTTAATCAAATATCAATAATCAAATAAGTATTGTGTTAATTCTAAAAACCCTATATTAATGTATCTAAATCGATATCATTTTGTTGACAATAAACATTCTTAATGCATAAATAATATTTTATCTTATCGCTTTTAAAGAATTCCGAAAAAAAAGGAACTAAGGTCTTCATTATTAGTGTATAATTGTTTTACTTATGATATTTGCGATTCGATATTTAAAATTCAGTAGAGATATATTTTAAATATGAACAACTTGTTTGTGTTGGATTATCATTAATATATTTTTGAAAATTCAAATATTTTCATAACTCACCAAAAATCATTAACGCCTATATCATTTTAGAAAAAAGTATTATTTTCTTTAATATACACTTTATTATTATGATCTCTGTAAATAAATATGGTTAAAATATTTTATTTGTTATAAGAGTTGATTAAATTTAATTAGTAGTGTATTTCTTATGTGAAATGTTATTTTGTGTATTTCATTAAATTGGAAATGGTATTTTTTAGATTATAATTAAAAATTGTGTTATTTTTTTTGTTCTAATCGATTGTGCCCGTACATTTTAAGCAGAGCGATATATGTGAAAAGTGAACGTCGACACATTATACAAAATAAGCGCGAGTTTAAACACTAAGTTAGAACAGAAGATGTAGTTAAATATCTAAGATCGTTTCAAAGTATCCTAAGCCAGCCATATTGTTTGCCACCCAACAACCCGCTTGAGATGTGTTATGAAGTTGACATATGGTTATTGAGTCACATAAATACGTGTGAAGCTTTATAAATATCGCGTGAAACATATGATTAGATTAGAAAACCAATCGGTGTTTAGGGTGAAATGTATTCGCTGCGGACGTGTTGTTTTTAGTCTCATTAATGGAAATAAAAATTTTACAAATGATCTGACCCGTTCATGTTTTTATTTTATCCAAATAAAAAAGTATTTTAATTGTACATTTTTTTCTGACTGGCCCGTTGGTGTAGTGGTTAGTGCTCCTGACTGCAAAGCCAAAGGTCGTGGGTTCGATTCCCACCC
>DWHO01003768.1:0-11669 GCA_018247575.1 Eurytides lysithous rurik | reverse complement strand
CATACGATCAATGTCTTTTTTTACACGGTTTTTTCTGGAACCAATCTACCGTGTAAAAACAGAATTAGGTGTACTGTTAGTCCAGTGACATTTAAAAAAAATTACTTATGAATTTGGAATCTGTCATTTTTATATGATTGTTCATTGTGTTTTCTTATTATCGCCCCAATATATTGTAAAATATTTTGTGATATTAAAAAGGAACCGAATCGCTGTGATTTCATCACATAAAGTGGTTTTGGAGACAAATGCTTATGATACAAAAAAAATATATTAAAAGTATTTGATTAATATTTTATAGCCTGATTAATTTTAACAAATGAACGTTTGATCACTGTGGTGAAATATGTAATTATATTTTTAAATTTATTTAAAATAGTAAGGATCAGTTAGTTCATTATAAAGGGATCTGAAAACTAATCAGATCCCATCTAAGCTGAAAAAAGCATCTTTTAGTTACGATGGGGCTTTAAAATACGGGTTTTCACAAACATCTCAAATACTTATAATAATAAGGAAAAATAATCAGGACACTAAAAAATAACTAAAACTATAGATCTTTAATCCACTAATAGCGGCAGCATTCGATTTAATAATATTTCAATTAATAGCGAATAACCATTATTAACCATTTTATACCTGGCCGGTATGCAAAATATCTTGTCAAAAAGTATTCAGAGTAAATATTAACAATAAAAACTAACAATATTCACACTACACTCAAATAGAGTTAAATGGCGTGAGTTGGTGATTAAATCGCACCTAGGCCATTGTCTATGGTTGAATTCACGTCGAGTTGTCTATTTAATCTTTGTTTCGACGTAAATTGACGGGGGAATTTCATTAAGCGCCACAGCGTTCAGTAACCGATACATGTTTATTGGTAATGAAGGCTTTTGTTTTTCCCGGCCCTCTATTCACACGGTGTATTGATTCCGCGCCCAGTCTATCGCCATGCCAGATTTCATACAAGTCCATTAAGCCGTTGACGCGAGAAGAGATAGCGATCACATTTCCGCACAACTGTAATGTGAATTCATTATAAATGGCTAACCGTACGTTAAATTTAAAAAAAAAACCTACGTAACGTTTAGTATTCTATAATTGAACAGTCTCGAATAGCTGCGCGCGTTAAATTTGAATTACTTATCGTGTCTCGACCAATTAAAGCTACATATGGCAATAATTAAGCAGGTGTGTTCAGCTCTGAAACTAGATTAAGGTAGGCCACAGTCTATATGCACCTACTTACGTGTAGAGGCGATCTAAAATGTTGGCTAACCGTTGGAATCGTTCCTTTCATATATTATTGAAAAGTAGTGGAACTTTTAGATTCATAGGTAACGTGCAATACATTTGTGTTATATTCCGACAAATACCTTTGATGTTTAACTGAGACTTGAGGGTTATTATTTCTGCTGATATAGCTACTCTTTTACTTTATTTGAAATCTGTCATATATTTCGATTTAAGAAAAAAAATCAGTATGCTGACCATTATAACCATGTTACTTATACAATTTCTCTCTTCGCCGCTAGTTTTCTAGGTCTACAAAAAAAAAAGATTGCCCAAATGTTTTGTCCTGAGTGAGGTAGTTTATAACCATAAACTAATATAGTATTATTTTTCCTCAATGCTATTGTCTTTGCTGTGTAGATTTTTTAATAATTATTTCATACTGGTTATTATATTTAAATGTATACTATTACAGTATTAGACAACACCATAATCTTCCACCCCGTCGGAATTGCTTGGTAGATTATCAACTTTTCCATAAAAGAGCCGCTTCTGAGGAACAATAATGGAACGAAATCAGTATGCGTTTAGAATCGAAAGTCCTTATCTAGGTTATGTGGCTGGTCCTTCTATCCACACGTAGCCGCGGTGTTCAATAACATCTTAATATAAACCGGATCGGTACCGTATAAAAACCGTTATGCACAACATTTGAATGTTATTGCCCAATTACATCTGCTTGTACGTGTTTGTAACATGTTTTTGAGAATGAAATAAAGTGGTGCATATCAGTATCTCGATAAATTGTATAAAAGATATTTTTTTAAGCGAATGATGTACTTTACGCGTCTTAATGCGTTTATTAAGACGCAAAGTTTAATGCACATCCCACTAAATAAAATTGCTTACTTATAAATAAATTTGTTTAGTGGAATGTGTCTAGGGCGTTTTCTTAATAAACACACCAGATAACTCTATTAAGCGGATAGTCATTAATCCTCGGCTAACTTAAAGGTTATAGCTGAGTCGTTTGAACCATATTTCCTTTTCTCATGATAGAATATCAAAATACTCTTTCCATAAATCCTTACTTATAGTTTTAATTACATATAAACAATCATTGTAAGAAGGGAGTAAGGACTATCTTTTACTACATCCAATCATACTATCCTTTATAACATTCAATCCAAGCAAAATTCAAATCGTACTATCCAAGTCCACATCGTCACTACACTCCTGCTTGGCTAATAAATCAGCTTCTCATTGTCGCTTATACCGATGTGTGATGGAATCCATTGTAAAAATTTTTTATCGTTATTTATTAAAATTTATGCTTAATTTATTTTTTATTTAAATCTTTTTTCAATGTGAAAACATTTCGAAAACAGATTACAATAATGTATAGGCAATCGGTAAATCTCTAAAAGTCGGGGTAAATTGAACCAAATGTTATAATGCTCATTTAGAGTCTAAAATAACTAGTTTCAGAGAGCCAATAGATTCTAATGATAGTGCAGGTTTAATGAATTGAATTGTGTTATGCAGATTGTTATTACTAATTCAAGTATTTAGAGAACACATCCCTAATCGCAAGCTAGAGTGAACAGAAGAGTGGCTTTCAAAGTGTCGGATAGTTTAATTATTTTTTTTTTTATTTCTCATGTAACTAATCCCAGAGTGTATGAAGTTTATTTATAGCTCTTAACCGTCAAACAGCGTCAGTTTCTTCTTTTGTCTAGGGGTTGCAACTGGTGATCAATTTCCGTGACATGCACCGGGATTGACCTTATGTATCCACCAATTACTGTCATCGCTTGGTTTTGCATTTTATCCAGTTTGATTAAAGGAGTTTTGCTGCTGCTACCATATAGAAAACTGATATAATCAAGTTTGTTGTGTAGAAGTGAAATGTATAAGCGATGAATGTGTTTTTAACAAGTTTTTATGTAACTCATATATGTCCTTCGACCATCTTAACCCGCAGCCAAGCCACAAACCCGGATATTTAACAGTATCTACTATTTCACGATTTATATTACTAGTTTTGAGTTAAGCGTTTCACGATACTCGATTTTTTTTTGTATAATAATGTCTTCCCAATCGATTTCGACCATGGCGGCCGATCTACAAGAGATCGGACAGCTGCGCAGGATATATAATAGTACACAAGCATTTGCGAAGATGCAGGTGTACTCACCCTTCCTTGAGTCACATAACCCGTTAGGAGGGATAACCAACACGACCGGAAAGAGATCAGAGGGGGTGACATTAAACTGACCTCTTAGGTACGACTTTTCCAAGCCACCGTCAAATGACGTCTTCAAGAAGCCGGGACCGAGTTTTTACATAGCCATCCGACGCGATTGATGACCCGATAATTTTATTTTTCAGGCAATCGGGTGATCATCCCGTAATTACCTTTTTTGTTTTACGTGGGGGAAATACCTTAGCGTATCCGCCCTCGTGGGCGCAAGGACGGATTATTACGGACTTGCACTTAATCAAACTCCACAATTTTCCACCTAGGCGCATGTAGGCAGGGTCACGTGAACATTTTTGCACATTTCCGCGACCCTAGCAGTGCTGACCGCCTTTGCCGCCCCTCCTCCGGGTGTTCTCCGATAAACCTCTTCCTCTTGGAAACATGGAGCACGCCTTTTTACTCGACCCATCGAATGCACCGGTTGAGCATGGGAGCTAGGAACTAGCCTGCCACTTCTGAGCCTGTGCCCAAAGGTGACAGGGGTCCTAGCTTCCCTCCCGAAACAACCGTGTCCCGGACAGGAACTGTGTCGCGCGGTATGTAGGGCAGGTAGTAGGCAGTTAAATATCGATAGATTAGAGTAAATATAACAACTTTATTTAGTTATAATAATTAAAGATCTATGTGCTGATATTGTTATTACGCCTGGTGATAAAAGAGCTAGATCTTTGAAGAACCTAGCTAGTGCTCATGGGACTAAGCCTCGCGGGGTAAGTTTAATAGATACTGTGTGTGTGTGTATGGATGTGCGGATGAGGAAATAATCAGGGACGAAAGGAGACTGACCTTGTAGATGCTGGTGCTCCTCTTCAGCCCCCGGGGGATATCTTGGTCTTTGTTGAACTCTTGTCTTCTTCAAAATCGTTTTAGTTCGTGTTTGGCTAGGTAGCGCGTCCGTCGATTAAAATACGAGGGTAAGCGGAAGCGCAAACGTGTCGCACGCGTGGTCTCCCAACGTGGAAGTATGTGGCGCGAGGAAGCGGAAGAGAGAATGAGATGTGAGAAAAGGATACGTGAATGGGGTGCAGAACGAGAGATTGACCATTGACAACTGACGTTTACGCTGACAATTTCAAGTACGTTCCGAGATGAGCAAATGAAATATGGCGCAAACAGATACATATAAAATCTATATTTAAAGTTAATTGACCTCCCAAAATACAGGCCTAGCCTAGTTTGGGGGCCCCTGTTACTTCTGTATTTCACACGCGATATACTTTTCTTTTAATAATGTTAAATATTGTTAAATAATTATGTAATTCTGAATATGAGATGAGCAAATAAACTTAATTATTATTATTATATCATTATTATATAACCCATTATAATCTATTGGTCAGTGTCATGACAATATGGTAAATAATAGTTGTAACAAATAAATATTTGATTTAAACGTATAACTTAATATAATAACATATACAGATTTATATGCATGTTAAATGTATTGATACAGTAGAGGTTTATCAATGGTAGACACCCTTTTGTATGTACAACTTGTGTAATATCCGATTCGATACAAGCAGACATTGCTGCCCATATCCGAGTTCATTTCCTTATTATTCTCTCATAACGGTATTGAATATCATACAGGTGTGATTGTATACAAAATAATTTCTCATTACAATAGCTCAATTCAGTCATAAATTTTTGTCTTAAATACTCATGTAAAAAAATTAAACGCTTTTAAAGGTGATGGTTGAAAATTTAAACGTTAATATAGTTGGACGGGTTAAATGAAATTTATTTAAATCTAGAAACATAAATAATTGCGAGTATAAAAATATAAAAAAAAATTCTTCAAGCTGAGGCAGGGCTATAAAAATAAAATCAATAGTATAATATATAACCACAAAAATAAAACAATGCTAGAGGACATTAATTTATTGTAAGGTAAATTCATAAACAAATCAAAATACTGCAATGTCTTCAAAATAAAGTAGCCGATAAAAACAAATAAAATGGTTTATTTTGTTGCAAAACAAAGTACAGTCAATACTCGGTCTTTCCACTATTAACTTACATAACATAATACACTGATTCGGCATGCTAAACATTACCTATTCCGTCTAAATCGCTTTGTGGCAACGTCCTTGCCGTAAGGTCGAGTGTATCTTGCGGTGTTTATAGCATGCCATCAGTATCCCATAGACAATATTATAGGGGTTTATTGTATTTCGAAGTCGAACATGAAAGCTTCTTTTGCAATTTTTTCGCTCAAAAATAATCGTCTAACAATAAAAATAAAATGAACATGAATTCTTTACATTTAGTTTTTACGAAAATTTACATATTAAGTATCACAGTGTGATACAAAATATAAACCATCAGATCTACCAAAGGTAGAAAGGAAAACCAGCAGGAGCTACGACGCTGTTATAAACATGTGATGATATTTAAGTAAACTATTCTTGGTAAGCCTACAATTACAGTGTGCCTGATTGCCATGTCGTTCTTATATGCTCTATGTCGTATTTAAAATCTCAAATTCAGAAGCAGTTATGTCAGGTATATGACGCATACTTGTAGGACAGGCTACCGAAGCTTACCTCGCCAGAAGCAGTTTCAACAGGTACCATGCCACTTGTTGAAATTGCGAGGCTGTTTGAATGATACGATTAATATTGCACGGCGAGTGTTTTATAGCGCACTATCTTTCTACTACGGTACTAACTTAAGTGATTATTTGTATAGAAAATGCAATTAGCATACTTTGCGAAATTGAATATTGACTTTAGAACGTCAACATTTTTCGGTAATTATTAAATATATTCCTTGACATTACTGGACGACAACAAACGTTGACTGAGTAAATTAAAAAAAATCAATTTTTTTTGTTTCTCCACGATTTTACGATGTTTAATACGGTCCCGTATTATAAAAGTGATATTTCCATTGTGTAACATAAAATCGCGGTAAAGTTTCTTACAATATGAGCTGAGGGCGTTAGATGAACCTAAAAATAAATCAAATATAATAATCACCTTTGTAGCAGAGGTGACTTAAATAACCAACACAGACATTGGAGGTCAATGCAAATTGATTTACTAAATACAGATGCATATATATAGCTGTAATCAGTCATTAATTAATCGGGAATTGCATAAATCATCACATATATCGAATTGTATGTGGACCAATAACTTCAACCCACACAATTTACTTCTACTACACTAAATTTACAAGGAGAGGTATGCATCTTTTTTTAATATAAAACGAAAACGTTGTTACCATTTAATAATAATAGCCCTCTAACATTAAAATATTTCCTTTTTTTTCTATTAGTTCGTAAACCTTATACTGATTTTACTGCCCATTGTACTCATGAAGGGTGACAAAATTTGTCAACGCTATATTGAAGTGATTTGCCCAAATCTAATTTTTTTATAATTAAAACAATTTATTAAATTCGATGAGCGAAAACGTTAAATGTTTTTGTTTATAGTGTTAATGTCAAACGCGTGATTTGTCTAATCATTAATGTCACAGCCCAAAACCTATAATGAATAAAATGGTGGTCTTTGAAGAAAAGCTTCTTGGAGTTCGACCGCTATAAGAGATCGCTAATAGCACAAACAATTAATAGTCACTAGCACACAAATTTGTATCTCGTTTCAGGCTGATCTCTCTTCTCTGCTTCTTTCGCGCAGGTCGAATGCAAGTAGGCGGTAGTCGTCCACTGTCTGGACGTTGATTAGATTCCTTGGTTGGAATTCCTAGAGCGCACTCCTTTGATGCGCTGGTTATTAATGAAGTTGTTGACCTGGTTCCACCTGGCCTTGCCTTAAGGTGGTTACTCTACCACCTTAATAAATCAAACCCAACTGTAGTAAAAGAAGTTAAGTGTAAATGAAAAAGTAAAACATTTTAATATCCAGGTTCGCCGTTAGCAATTTTATATAATATTACATACCCAATGTTAATATTGATGATCTAATCTTTCCAATGATACCATACACGTTCAAATCGGTTAAGGGTTCAGTAGTTAATGTGGAAAAAATAAACTCGCGTATATACTCACCTCACCAGGACCCCATCGTTTTTTCTTTTGCCAGTCTTGTGTCGCTCACTCTTACCTTCTCTGACTAAACTTCCTTCAAAAATAAGTCCAGAATGTCACTAGAAAGATCCATCTTAAATATTTTTTTGGATCTAGAAGTCTTTAAATTTTATAGATATTTATTATTTTATATATGTTTTACTTATTCTTTAAAACATACTAAACTATTTTTCATCTATAAACGTACTGCTACTGCTACACAATATTGTAATGCTTAATAAATTAGTTTCTAGGTCTGACTTCTTAATATTCCTGTGCATTAAAAATGTGTAAAAATAAAATAGCTATAGTTGGTAATATGTAAAAAGGGAGTTAGGCATAAAAATGAAAATCTAAGGCGCGTCAGAAAGGGATGACCACCTACAAACGAGAAATTAATATCTAGAAACAGAGCAACGTTGCAAATATTCATTGCTTTAAAAATCAATCCACTTGCATTTCTTTTTAAGCAAAAATAATCTGACGGTGACGAGTTCAGCAGACATTTAATAGATTGAACCGGTGCCTCTGTGGCCTATTGGTATAAGTCTAAGATTTACTACGAATTGGCGGTCGTGGGTTCAAATCCCGTGGATGGCAATTATTTTATGTTGTAGTTTTTTTTAGTTGGGTTAGGGCGTTACGGGCAGGTTGTGGTGGGTATCCAGCGTATGTCGGGACTCCAACAAACCTCTGCCGCCTCCCCCACAAGACGTTATTCAGTCGCCAAACAGTAATATGCTTGGAAGTCGTTTAATAACTAGGCTCTACTGTCAACTGACAACTCAATTACTAATCATAGAGACATAACATTTTATATCTCTAGGTGACGAACGCATCTCTGGGCCATGTAGATTCTTGGTGGAAGTGTGTAATGGGCGCCTCGACTGCACATAGAAAAAAGAAATAGCCTTTTATACCTTGCAGCTTTAGTAAATTTTAATTAATTTTCATATTTGTTTCCTGATGGTGTTCCCTCGAGATTAAAATATGAAGATATTAACATTAATTGGGAGAATATGTTAACCGTTTATAAAGTAGTGTCAACTTCTCCTCCGAATGAAAAACATGGAATAATGAAATAACTGTAACGGGATATTCTTTTGTGCTAAATTATAACTTTCATTTATATCTTCTTTCAATTCTAGGGCATGTGCGACATGAGAAAAAAGTTAAAAAAAAAAAGATTAGAAACGGAATTCCTGTCTTATTTTTTTTTATTGTTATTTTTATAAAATTTTACTTTAATGTATAATAACAACGAACATAATTCATCAGTTTAATCTTGAATGTTTTACTTTCCTAACTTGATTTAGTTTTGATTTATCTATACTATTCAATTTATTTTTTTAGTTGTTGTCTTAGTTGAGGCTTTGAGATGTAAAAACATAATACTACATTCTGAATAACCCTATCATGTGCTATTGATTAGATACTGATGCACCCGCACTGGTAAACCCACATTCCGCGTCTTCAAAGTTTTTGGTATCGAAGACGCGGAGTGTAGGTTCGATAGTACTCGAAATCGTATGTTTTTACTGTTACTTTGGATTTGACCGGTGACTTAAGAAATTTGTTACATACGTCCAATAATGTGTTTGAATTTTTTAATTACACAAACATTTCTGGTTAATAGGAAAATATATATTTTTTAATCATGAATGTGTAATCCGTTGTCTGATTATCTGATAAACAATTTAATTATTTTAACTTAATTTTCAGTAGCTTACAATATATAAAACAAAGAATGTTAACTTTTAATAAATATATTACTATTTCAACTTAACCCGACCCCTTAGTGCTCGAACAATCTTCAATGGTACATTTTTCTATTATTAATAGAATACTCTCAGCAAAACATTTCTTTTGTAGCGTCAATACGATGCTCATTATAGATGTTGATTTTATATGTTATTTTCACTGCTTTTATTGTGGTTGTTATATTCACGACCTTATTGCTCTTATTGTTCCACATAGACTACTTACTATACTCTTACATGATTTTTTTTATTAAACGTTTCACAGCATTATACTACTGTTAAGTTGGATTGAAATTAGTATGTCTTATATAATATTAAGTGTAACGTACATGTCACCTTGTACCTTTATGGAAATAACTTTTGCGTTTTCAAATTTTATTTTTTGTTTTACTTCTTTATTTTTAATAATACTTTGATATTTGTTAATAACGACAGCTTATTTTTGCTTACTGATACCTTACACGAAATCAATATTTTTTATATATATATATATATTCAGAAACAAAAAAATATGTATACAATTTTGTACGCTTAATGCCTAAATCTTAAACTTGATGATCTTGGATGATCAATAAAGTTGAAATATAGTTTAAGATCGGGCAAAAGGTATCAGTTCAAGCCGTCAAGGGTCTAATTGTTAGTAAGGTTCTTTCTAAATTACTGATACCTTACACGAAATCAATATTTTTTTTTTATGAAAAATAAATAAACAACTCCATTTCTTTCCTTTTCTTAAAAACAGCGCTGCCCCTATCGCGTATATTGTGTTAAAAGGGCATTTTACATACATAAATTTCACAAGTCCAAATCCAGATCAATAATCTAGTAGTCTGTCTAGTAGTTGGTACAGATATCTGACCCGAGTGGTTGAACAATCGATGCTGAAGCCGATTTAAATAGTTTAGCAACTGCTCCAAACGGGTTGTGTGTGTGTTGTAGGAAACATTTTAATTGATATCCTCTTTCTTAACATTGTTTTATCGTAGCATACGCGTCCATTCTTAAGTTACGTTCAAGCTAAGTTCAGCAACTCGTTAACGGTCTACGAAGACTGAAGTAAAATACATTTTGTTTCAATTTCCACTAAAATTACCTGTATTTATATAATATGATACTGAAAATCTTCATTTATTAAATATTTAAAGTTTTGATATTAAATTCGAGTCAAGTGTACGGAAAAATTAGAATTGATATTATTGTATCAATGATTCTAAAGAGATAACTAGTAAGATAATATTTGTGATTGGGAGTAATTGTTATTAATCCAATGCTTCTTATTTTATATAACTGCGAAGTTCATGAAAAACAGGATATTGAATATATAACATAAAGGAATTTAAATAGTAAAATGTATTTAGCTCAACTAAACCTGTCGTTAGGTTTGTTTATTTAAAGTACAACACTTCGTCCATCTCTGAAGAAAATAGACCCACAAACGTTGTAAGCAGATGTGCACTTTGACACAAAATACAAGAGTATTAAGAACACGTTCGAAAGTGTTCAACGAATGGTATCAGCGCTTTTGTTACAATGGCACGTTTGAGATAAGAATGGCAAGCGCATATACATATGTGTACTTCCATAAGAGCTGGAGCTACGGATGAACTATTGTAAACTTTAAAACATTGTTTTTAATACGTGAACTTTACATTGATTTTTATAAACATCATACACTAGCTGCAACTGCCTAGGTTTCGAGCTCAAATGAGGTGTAAATAAACGAATTAATACATTTTGATTATATTTCGCTTTAAATAAAAAAGAAATTATGTTCAAAACATACAAATAAGAATAATTGATGATCAGAAATTTTCTGTACCTGCTCTATATATGTAAACCCCCTTATTTTTTACTGGCTTGTAACGTGGCAACTATAAACTAACAACTGACAATTATAGGCTAACCAGTTCAAGGTACACCGGGAATCAGCTGTTTGAAACAAGTGACGTCATCTGAGAATTAATTTTGTAATCGAGTGCCGATATCGAATTGTGACGTGAGGAGATGGTAGATTACCGGACGCGGGTGCAGTGTTCAAGTTCTATCGTTCGAGAACTCTCACATCCCCCACCTATTTTTACCCATACTATAATAAAATAATACAAATTAAATGAACTATCTAAAAGCATTAAATTCAATATTGTTATTTGCTAAATATGGTTATCATTATAGATGGTCATTCGGTAGACATTCTACTGTTATCTTAACCCAAAGAGTACGCAAATTTAGAATTAGTAAAAAAATAATTTAATAAAACACTAAAGTAACAGTAATTTAATAAAACAATAAAGAATTAGTTTTCGCGGTGGTAGAGCCACGCAGCTGTTCCCGCTGCTGAATGGGCCGGCTCGAACCGGATCAGTACCACGACCTC
>DWHO01003767.1:0-11671 GCA_018247575.1 Eurytides lysithous rurik | reverse complement strand
GGTGGAAACCGAGCAAGGATAGTGGCCGCCTCAAAGGATATCGTTCGGTATCCTCGTGCGATCCTGATGGCCATTTTCCGCTGCAGACTATATAGTTTTGATCTGCAGCGTCGGACACCCGTTAGTCGATGTGACCATACGGGCGCACCGTACAAGGCCATCGATCGCACTACCCCCGCATAGAGGCGGCGGACTCCTTCCCTAGGGCCCCCGAGATTAGGTAGAAGTCTGTGCATAACACCCACTACCTTCTCAATCCGGGGAACCAGGCGGTTGAAGTGGACTTCGAAGCCCCAACGGCTGTCCAGTGTAAGCCCGAGATATTTCATCACCGGACCTACCTGGATTTGCACGTCACCTACGCGAACCGAAAGGCTGGGTGGTTCTCTTCCCCTCGGAAGCTTATGGAACCAAAGCGCCTCAGTTTTTTGAGGCGCTATCCGCAGACCCAGCTCCTGGATTTTATCCACGACGCTTGCCACCCCTAACTCTGCGAGCTGACTGGTGCTCTGAAAAGTTTCTCCCTCAGCGATCACTAGTGTGTCATCTGCATAGCAGACAACACTCAAACCGACGGGGAGAGCAACTCGTAGAACAGCATCGTAAGCGAGGTTCCACAGTAATGGCCCAAGTACGGACCCTTGTGGGACCCCGCAGTTTACTTCCCTCCGATGTAGTGACGCATTCCGACCCACGTACTGGATGCACCTGTCTTGCAAATAGGCCCCGATGACGCGCTGCAAGTAGGCAGGCACTTCATGGTGTTTAAGAGCCTGCGTGATCGTAGCCCAAGGCAGTGAGTTAAAGGCATTGACAATATCAAGACTGACAGCCAATACCACACCACCCCGGGCTATCACTTGCTGCGACTGCTCTCGGACGCGAAGGATAGCGTCTATAGTCGAGCGCGACTGCCGAAAACCGAATTGGCTATCCGATAGGTCGGGGCCCACCATGCGCAGGTGTTTATTGAGGCGATCTGCAATAACTCTTTCGAAGAGTTTGCCCACCTCATCCAGCAAGCAAATGGGTCGGTATGCAGAGGGAGAATCGGCGGTTCTACCCTCTTTTTTTAAAAGCACCAGCCTAGCCTCTTTCCAGTCTGAGGGAAAGACGCCTTCCTTTAGGCAGCTTGTAAACAGCAGCCTCAATCTGTCCCTCAGTCCGGCGGCGAGAGCTAACACCCACACCCGACCGTGAATTCCATCAGGGCCGGGTGCTGTGTTTCGGCTTCTGAGGCGCCGTATGACTCGGTCCATTTCCTCATCTGTCACCCCCCATTCATCAGACCAATTAATCGGGTCCAATGATGATGCGAGGGGTTCGGGGCTTCCCGGTATAAGTGGAAAGAGTGCGCTGACTACTCTCTCCACAAAAGCGGGATCTAGTGTTTCGGTCAGTGGAGGAACCCAGGGGCGTAGTTTACCCAAAACAATCCTGTATGGTCGTCCCCATGGATTCCTGTCCAGCCCCTTGAGTAGTTCGTCCCAGGACCGAGCCTTAGCTTCTTCGATCATAATTTGAAGAGCTTTAGTGGCACCTCTGTATACCCCATAAGCTCTCGCCTTCTCATCAGCTGTGGCTCGCCTTTTTCTTCGAGTCCTGGTGTACTGGCGTCGGGCACGCAAACAGGCTTCACGCTGTTGTGCTATAGCATCAGTCCACCAGTACACCGACCGAGGCTTGCACGACTTGGCTCGGGGCATCGAAATGTCGCAAACATTGGTCATTGTTTCCCGGAACCAAGCCGCCTCCCTTTCAGGATCGGGCAGGATCCCCTCAGTGACGTAATCAGGCCAGGTCGCGACGATGGCTGCAGCTTCAAGAAAGTCTTTATTTAGCTTCTTGAGAGACCAACGTCGCATGGGGCCACTACTGTTGTGGTGGGCTACATCAGGAGTGCGGAGCGCCACATCAAAAACGATATGGCGGTGGTCAGAGAGCGTGACCACTTCCTCCGCTACCCTCCATTCAGATATCATATGTGTGGCAGAGGGACTGGCCCATGTTAGATCCACAATAGATTCCCCCTGCCATCGCACACATGTACTGACTGACCCCCGGTTTAACAGCCGAAGGTCAAGTCCTGCCGCCCATCCATTCAATGTCTGTCCTCTTGCATTATCCCGAGTGGATCCCCATGCTCTCGAGTGGGCGTTGAAATCACCCATGACAAGTGCAGGACGTGGCAGGCATCTACGAACGCATTCACCCACCTCGTCAAGGTACACCTCGTAGGCGGCGAGGCTGCAATTCGGAGAGATGTAACAGCCCACAATGGAGAGGAAACCACATTTAACAGCTACAAAGCCCTGTCCCCTTGCTATCATAGAGCAAGGAGGGTCCCCGGCTACACCTCCCCAGTATACAGCGACAGAGCCCACCTCGTCACTGAACCAACGAGGGTTTTCTGGGACCCGGTAAGGCTCCGCTACTACGGCAATGACCACCGACCACTCCGCGAGGGTTTGCAGCAGCAGGTTCTGCGCCGCGCGGCAGTGATTCAGGTTGGTCTGGAGGATCTTACTAGGACTAGGACCATAGGGCCTGACAAAGTTTTTGGAAATTGAGTAAACGATACAACTGCAACGACAAGGTGCAAAAATATGTGTGAGCGGAAATCACATTAGCTTTTGGACTAAATCCACGATAGGGTAATATTTAGATATTTATAAAATGTTCGCATTATAGAGTCTTTCAGACTTTTTTTCTAGGCATTGTCGTTTTTTTTTTAATATTCCAGTCGAGTTAAGAACGAAAAGCGCGCGAAAAATTTGGCGCGTATTTAAATCCGTTAACGTTATGCGGGCGCGGGCGGCGTTTATCATGAACAAATTGCTGAACACAATTCAGTGTGTTAGGCGATAAATAATTTTTACTGCTCTAAATACTTATGTAACGGAGCTAACAAAATAATATGTCGCGTAATGCGCCCGACGTCGATGCAATAAAATCACGAAATATGTGAAAACTTGCGTTATCTGTTTGTAGGTATGTTTCGTGGTGCGTTTTCGACATGGGCCGTTTGCTTGTTACGCATACATAAGTTTCTGTAATCATAGTAATTTCCAGTTAGATAAAAAATATTGCTATTTCAATCTAAGATTCCTTTCTATAAAATAGGATAGTTTGCTAGCTGAAATGTATGAGTTCCGAATTAAGGCCGTGTGCCCTTAGTTACCAATTGGTGCACTTTGCAATACTTATACATAGTTGAGGTACCTCTCGGTACCAATTGGCAACTCAAATATGTAATAATACTCTATAAGGTAACTTAGTAAAGAGATTACAGGTTGAGTTAATAAGTGGGGAACCGAACCACCTCACTTCATGATACTTTGCAAAAACCCTAAAAGCTTTTAAGAAGTTTTTTTTTTAGATTCAGGACTCGAGCAGTATTTTCATAAAACAACGTAAATCTAGGGTAAGATAACGTTTTCTGTCGAATAGAAAACAAAAAAGTATATAAAATTTATAACATATATTTTTATAATTTATTATATAATAAACATGATTCTATAGTTTACAAAATTCGAAATTGGTTTTTGTTCGCTGTTTAATCTATGTTATATACTAGCTTTCCAGCTTTTTTCTTTCCTTTTGATTTTAACAAACATGTAGAGTATTTAAATAAAGCTACATTTGTACATTAACAAAGGCAGTGGTCGGTCAGTACCAATATTATTTAATAATATATAAACAATACTGTGAATACAGATATGTCTTGTCTTATGTAGTCCTGACAATGCTTTTATCTTATGCGGCTCTATAAACTTTCATCAGATTACCAATGTCAAAACAAATCATAAGTAACTTTATACATGTTAGGTACTCCCAATAATGCACTTCACTGCAAGTTAGTAGTTTACCATCTTTACCATGATTGATTCAGTTCTATTATGATGATGATGTCCTCCCGACCGAATCCGGCCACGGCGGCCGATCTACAAGAGGTCAGCCAAGTGCGCAGAATATATTATAGTGCACAAGCGTTTGCGCAGACACAGGTGCACTCACTCTTCCTTTTACTCTCATAGCCCGATGGATCGGATAACCGACACGACTGGAGAGAGATAAGGCGCAGAGGAGGTGCAATTAAACCGACCTCTTAATAACGACTTTTCAAAGCCACCGCTAGACGGCGTCAACAAGAAGCCGAGACCAACTTTTTACATGCCCATCCGACGTATGGATCATCTTACTTTTCAGGCAATCAGGTGATCAGCCTGCAATGCCCTAATCCAACTAAGAAACAACAGCACAAAGTCATTGCCCTCCGCGGGATTCGAACCCACGACCTTCGTTTTGTAGCGCGGGCTTATACCACTCCGCCATGAAGGCAGTTCTATTATAGTACATATACAGTGTATGTAGCATTGACATTCTCATTTGTAAGATAATGATAACGTTGTTTGTTATGATGTTAAAACAATTTATATAAATAAGTTTAATCAGAATTATAACATTATATAGCATTATATATACTAAATATTTTTTGCAAAAGTTTACCTTCGTACCAAATATTTCCTTGAATGTTGAATAAATATGTTAAGCAGTCCAGGTGCATTTGTAACACTTGCTCAAATAATATGAAGTTACACCTGCACTATTGTGATAGCTGAATGTGTAGACTAATTCAAATAAAATTCTTTTAACCAGCACATGGCTCGTTTTGGCCACGAAAGACTGCTAACGAGATGTATAATGGAAAACTAAGGTATAATGGAATAGAATAGTTAATAGTAAATTTTATATCAAGATAGGAATGTGGCAGAACATTCAAAATAAAAAAGAAAGAAATATAGATTATGGCTAAAACTTAGACCAAATAGTAAGCAGCACGTTTTCGTTTAGCATCAAAGTGCCGTTCAGAACTATATAATCCCGCTCTCAGATCGTTCCCTAGACTATCAGTCTAGGGAACAATCTGTACCAGTATCCTTCCTAATCCTGACAAAGCTTTACAGAGATGCATAGACTAAAAGCACATACATCATACTATATAAGACAACGTAAGTGGTGCGCAGAAATAATTCTGATAACATTGGCCTTTCAGGGAGAAAGAGTGGAGAAGTGTGGTACTTTCTTGCGTATCTCTTAATGTTAATACAGTTTTCTCAAACATTAATTCGTTGGTTAAGTTTAAATAAACAATTTAAAATGGCATACACTCATAACTAGCACTTGAAAATCATTGGAATTATTCGAATTACTTTCTATCCGTGAACCTGGTATTCTATATATGTGTTTTATAAAAGAAAGTTATTTTATTTTGAATTCAAATAGTTTTATCGATTTATTTAATGTTTAAACTATAACTGAAACCAACAAGCATCGCCTTTGGTTTGATTTACAATAATTTGCAAACCACATTTCCCTCAGATTAACATTCGCGGTGAAATTAATATTTACTGATATCAGCTGCAAGGATATGTTAGAAATGACTACGTTCAAGTCATTATCAGAGTAGCAATATAATGTATTGTATATAAAAATATCCTAACGGCAAACAAGTGGTCTTTATCACAAAGACCACTTGTACAGCATCGTTATTAACAATGCGAGGGCTAAAATGATACGAAATCCATGAATATAGTCGACGCAAGAATATCCTAACACTCGTGAAGGGGTGTCATATAGTCGGAGTTCCTTCAACGTATGGCCAGAGATTACAAAAGGGCGCCCGTCGATCACCTCAAGGCGATGCCGGCGACCTCAGATCGCTGCCGGGTTCCGCGCCGCGGGCACACGTGAACGGATTAACATTAACAACGAAAACGTCGAAAGGCCAAGTGCAGTACCGACGACCAATAAGGCATATCAGGAAGCGCCGCGTGCGTCTGAATACCACCGGCCAGTATTGCCGCTTTAACTTTCTAACGTGGTTGATAGCCGCCAATTAATGGCAGGGATGCAGCGTTCAGCTAATTGTGTGCGCCACCTTAGATTGCGTAATGTACGCATTTGATTAACGTTTTAATAATGCTACCCAGATAGTGATGAGTGTTTACGAAAAATATTAAGCAGTAACGCTAAATCTGAAAAGTCATTCTTTAACGTTGGCGGGTTATCTTTTTAATGTGCAACGGTTACAAGGTCTTATATATTTGAATTTTTTGCTTAAATTAAATGCGTATTTCTGTGTTAGGTTTAGATAAGTATTTCTTTTGTAAGTTCAGCGACGAAACGTTCATGACGTTTCATGACCCATAATGCTGCGCTATGCAGTCTTTTGAACTTGACGAGTATAACCTGCCCAACTCTGTGCTGTGTTTATCATCCAGAAATGTGTGAAAGTGTATCGAGTAATTATTTAAAATTGTTATATATTATACACAAAATTTTTACCTAAGTTGTTTTTCGTTGTCACTAACGTTAATATCTAGATAGTATGTGTGTACGTGTACGTATGCTTCAACTTATAAATATGTATATATTCATATTTATTATATTTTATAAATATATGAAATAAAGTATTTATTTATTATTATTCATTAATTATTTTTTCAATATTATTTATTTAGTGACATGCATTTTTATTTTCTTATTGGACATACCACAAATACTCTCCGAACGCCATGTTGACTGGAAGAGAATGGTATTAAGTCTGTTTGTAATTCTTAGTAGTAAGGTGTAAATAAATAAATAAAATAAGCGTGATACTGCTCGCTGTTGCTAGTCGTTAAAATTCACTAAAGTACTTTTATCTCCGTATATTATAATTTTACAAGCGTTCGTAAAACATAAAGATAATTAAACGTTATTATTCAATAACTTTACTTATCTCTGCTTATAATATTTCCTCTTTGTTATTTAAATAGTGGGACGATAATAAAAAAATTAGGTCATTTATATATCTAAACGTATACTATCTTCAATTTATCTCTGTAAAATACAATAGACGACTGGCCTATTATATTTGAAATGAAAAAAAAAAATTAATACGAACAAACAATACTAACAGGTAAATGATACACATAAAAATAGCGTTAAAGGAAATAGTATTCATCAAAAAGTTAACTGAGATATTAAGGTCTGTGATGCAGTAGTATTGTTTCGAACCTGGACCAGTGTTTGTAGTGTGCACCAATCACTTCACGACATGTGATGTACACTCACGATATTTTTACGTCACTTTAGTTCTTTGTATAGTTATGCTACTTCGCTATTTAGCAAAGTAGCATAACTATTTAGCCAGACCTTCTTACAGAACAGCTTAAAGACTCCCCCACACAGGCGCGTTATTATAGGTCGATAATATCGAATGCGGTATTGCGTTAATGCGTCCCGATTCCTTTTACATTTCTTGAGGCGATCGCAGCAGTGTGTAACCACATGACCATCCTAATACAAAATGTACTGAAAACAGATATCGCAGTAACGCATGCGATATTATCGCAGCAGTTTGTAACTACATGACCATCCTAATGCCAAATGTACTGAACAGATATCGCAGTAACGCATGCGATATTATCGATCTATAATAACGCGCCTGTGTGGGCCTGAAATGCAAAAATAATACACATTTTGTACCTCCGTGCAATACTGTTTATTCGCTATAATAACGGCATTTACCGTAAAATGCCTTCCATAACGTTGCACGCCTAGTAATTAAGAACATGAATACACTTGTGGTCTCATTGTTCCCCCTTGTAAATGCAAGTAAGAGCTTACTATAATAAATTAATTGAAGACGAGACATCCAGTCTGACGGCTAATTGTCCCCATCCTCCACGGGCGGCGGCGGTGATTATGGCGACTGATTGTCTTTCGAGTGAGACTAAAAAAATACAGTGCAATACAACTCTCACGTCTCTTAAATCTAACCAACGATGTCAATTACAGTTGCTTACGGGATGTTTGGTTAAACATGGATTATGGAACGAGCTATGGGATAGACTGGTAAAGTATTTTTTTTTAAATTGGACACACATTAAGTTGTCGCGCGCGTATTGGTAGGCGAGCAGTTTCTCAGCTCTAGTTTTATTTCGTTCGGTTTTATAAATTATAGTTTTAACTTGAAAGAAGTTGAAAGTATGAAATTTGCCCGTAGGAAATTCGAAAGCGAAAAATCTGTTTTATGGTATGATGTTTTTAATGAATGCGAACACGACTCACACTGACGTAAAAGTGTAAAGTGGAAAGACAAGCTAGTTTTATAATAATAATTGCAAAAATTTACAATGTCTAAATCGAATATTGTGTTCAATTGTTGACGTCATCTCCAATAGAGCATAGATTACTTGCGGTCTTTCTTAGCTTATGTAAACTAGTTTAGACATACACTATATCTAATTAACGCATCGTTATTGCGATTGTGCAACGGTCGGAGAATTACGACATTGCAACTACTCATGTAAGCTTATTCATTGGCTAACTCGAGAACGCATCACGCATGCACTGCGACTACACTATAGCCGGAATGCGTATCAGCTGTACCGTTTTATGTAAGTTAGTCCTAGGCCTATCAATCTGTGAAAAGTTTATCACGTAAATACTAATTAATAATAATAATATCATGGGACATCTCACACATTGCCATCTGATCCCAAACTAGGCAGAGCCTGTACTATAGTAATCAGACAACTGGTATACATACTCATATATTGTTACCGTCATTAAATTATTCTTTGTACTATTTGGAATTGGAATCATGCTATTGATAAAAAAAACTGCTAGAGCTATGAAATCATTAACAGCTGTTATTGGTTTTTAAGACTTAATAGAAAAAAAAAATCGTATTCGATCGAGCATTTATTTTACCTAAAATATCTACTTATATAGTATTCAATGTTTTACAACAACTTATTTCTTATATAAAAAGGCTTAGAGAAGTATGTCCATTGTTTTTTCTAACAGGTTGGTATAAAATTCGCACTTATCGGCGTATATATTTAACCGTATTAGCATTGTCTCCGGAAATGTAGAACCAAATTCTATATCTTATCATTTGTAGGAGATCTTTACTTTGCCTTTGTGATTATAATTGTCATGTTTCTTATCTACTTTCATTTTTGATTTCCTTTGTTTAACACTGTTTTTGTTTTAGATCATGTTTAAAAATATAAGTTACATTGCTTATATTTTTCTATTCGAAAGTATGTACATCCTCAAATTTTATTGATAAATATGTCATTTCAAATTCATAGCGTTTCCGCTCACATCGAATAATCACTGAATTGACGTTTTTTAGGTTATCAAGTTCAAGAGAACATAATTTATTGATAACACCGATTCGTTTAATATTCGATAACAGGCAACGAAAAAGGCATGTTGATCTTCTTTTATCTACATCGTTACTACTGTTTATTCAAAAATTTTAACGGGATTCACATATACATTATCAGCTGTTTTCCTACAACTAACAGAGAGATATTTTTTGCTACTTTCTAGACGATCATGGAAAAAACAACAATAACAATTTTTATAAACGGAGTGATATTAAAAAAGAAATATACAATTAAAAATATATGGTTATGAATATTTAATATATATTTTTTATCTGAGTTTATTTGATCGTATTTATATTATATCTTAAAAGTGTGGAACCATCATATTATTGCCAGTAACTCTGGTAATAATACCCGTATGTAAGCATTAGTGAGTTCGAGTTGGAAGGGAGGATGTTATTGAGCATAGAAATTTCATCATGTCTCTAGATGAGAAGCGCAGCGTAGAGATAAGCATTTTATTTTACTGTTATGGGAAATCTTGTTTTATACCGTCTAAATTTCGGCTTGCGATTACTTATCTAGTTATTGAATTTAGAGAGAGTCAGGGGATTACATATCTGGATTAGAGGATAAAAACTAAAACAGTGGTTCGAACCTGTCGTTTTTAAAAACCCTTGGATTGCATCTTGTCAATCAAGTCATCAAGTGTTAGCTTTGCCGTATTATCTTGTGTTAACATGCCTCACTGAGTTGGAACATTACGGGTGGCGTTAGCGCATCATCGTCTTGTGCCGGCTACATCGCTTCTCCCGAGATCACGGACCACCTTCCTGCGAGCCTCCTCCCTTTTACAAACTGCCCTTGTAATAGGGTAACAATGACTGCATAAAATGGTCAGATAATGTAAACAAATTTCACGTATAAACCCAAAATCATAACATTTATCATAACCAAAATAATAAAAAAGTTTGTGACGTTAAAGGTAATAGTTTTACAATTATGCTAATAAAGCACGTTGTTTCCGTGCTTGTAAAGATGAAAAATTCTATCTACATATCACTTACTTTACCCATAAAGTGATGAAAGTACTTAAATGTTGAAAAGGTACTATTTAGTAAGTATAAAGTATAACGATCTATATTCGTCTCACTACTGGATTCAGGGCTCCAGTGTATATGGAATACATGAGCAAAGATTATCACGAGAAAGAGTACACATGTATAAGAATGTTTTCTTTTACGTCTCCTAATGTTTTCTTTTACCATTGAGCAGTAGTCGTGTTTTCTAGGATACATTATAACATTGCTCATCGATCGTCATCAATGCAAACAACTGTAAATAATATTAATTAACTGTTCATACTACTTTGTAAATTATTTTTCAAAATGTTAACAAGAGAAGAAAGCAAATTAAGCGTTTGTGTTGGTATACAGGTATGATAATGATATGGTGTGGAAGGGGAATTGCAAGGCATTCGTTTACCTCATTCACTCGCCGAAAGTAACTAAATATATATATAAACATGTCTCAGGTGTTTAAGTTACGTGGTGAATTTTGTTCTAGAGTGTATTATTTTTAGTAATCTCAGTGACGAATGTTAGAAAATTACACTATTGCCCTGCACAGCTTCATCCTGTAGTTTGAACTAATTAAACCAGGGGTGCCCAAACAGTCGACCGCGAGTGCTTTTTGGCATGGTTATGAATTACCTGCATCACGATACACCCGACCAGCCTATATAACTATCCTGCATGTATCGGCTGGAAATATACAATGTTAATATGTATATTTTCAGTCCGACAGAGTCGGTCCAGCGGTTCAAGTTTCAGCCCACCCTAATGAAATAATTCGAAACTGCTTGGCTCCCCGTCGCACTCGTCCGTAGTTGTGGAATCTGTACGCACGTACGTACGCATAGTTAGGCAGATTTAAAAAAAAATCTTGTGGTTTTGTAGTAAGTTGACCAGCAATGCTGTACTATAAGGCCCAATAACTGACGCAAAAATGTTTTATTGCTACAAATGATGTAGAATGACTAGTGAAAAGAAAATGCTCCTTTTCTTCGTTAATATCATCATGAAGGATAAAGACTGCATTGGAATTGGGTTCGAATATGAAAAAAAAGGCAATTACGGGAACGGGCTGATATGGTAGAATATAGATCTATGTAACTTTCATTTTATAATATGTATTATTCACGTAATAGAAGAAATAGTTATACGTACGAGTATTTAATATATACAAAGTAAAGCATATACGTTTTAAAATATACATTTTACGGTGGTAGAGCCACGCAGCTGTTCCCACTTCTGAATAGGCCGGCTCGAACCGAATAAGTACCACAACCTCACAGAAAATCTGTGTAAAGTGGAAGTGTTTTTGCTTCCGCGTTTCGTCCGGTGTGTGAGGTGGCCGATGGCCTTTTTTTATGTAGTAGGCTGACAAACGAGCAAGCGGTTCACCTGATGGTAAGCGATTACCGCCGCCCATAGACATTT
>DWHO01003766.1:0-11671 GCA_018247575.1 Eurytides lysithous rurik | reverse complement strand
ATTATTATTATTATTATAAGTGTATGTTTTTGTTGTTGCGTGTTTGGTTTGGTACTTTGCGTTTTCCATAAACGTCCTATTTCAATTTTTAAATGGTGATACTTACTGAGCTTCTCTGTTTCTTCAGCGCCTATGTTGTAGTCTGACGGAACTGCTGTGTCTGTTGAAAATAATAGATATCGTTAGTCTTTTCCATTTTATATATTATATCTGGTCTATTGTGTTTTACTGTTATGTCAGTCTGTATGGGTATTTCCCACGTGAGTTTTGCCCGTGTCATTCTCTTTAACCTGTGGATGTGTCGGCGTTTCTTTTCTTTCCACCAAAGAGTTGATACTTCAATATTATGCACTTTCGCCAGACACAATAATACTTATCGATGATGTGTTGTGCGATTTCATCTTTATTGACGCATAGACGACATTTTACATCTATGTCTAACTTTAAGATGTCGCGTCGATGTCGTCGCGTCATAACAGCCTGGTCCTGTATGGGGAGTATTGATTATTCTATAGAGGGTTTAATTGGTCTTTTTCTTTAACCGTCTGAATGAATTTTCTTTATCTATGTTAGTTTTGTCTAAAACATCTATAGGATAGTAGGATGGTCCGTGTAGTTGATTGTTACTCCATTTAACTTACTGCCACTCGACTATCGCCTGTTTGATTTCCTCGTCCTATTTTATTTATTTCTTTGTTCTGTGGTAGTTTTAGTTCGATTTTTCTATTAATTTAGCTTCTTTTATTATTGACTATTATCCTTTAACTTTATCATGTTGTTATATATATATATTCTATATTTATTAATCCTCTTATTGCACTCGGACCCTCCCTCGTTGGACGATTTTATATAGTTGTGACATTTCATCATTGTCATATGTCTGAATGAAAGAAATGTCAATGAGGAGGTTTTAGTCGTTGTTCCTTAAATTTACTCTTATTTTTCACCGTGATCAATCGTAAAATTGTGATCGGAGCTCCTCATTGGTACTGTTATTTTTGACAAAGTGTCTAGCATTATGTGACAGCGTAAACACGCACGTTCAGTGTGTGTGATTGTACGTTTCGTTGCGAATGATTATTTGTAAATTTTGGACGAGAGTAGAACGTCGAACTAGATCTACGTGCTTACAACTAAACGAGTCTATGATATTCACATTTTCATCTCAAGTATAGATACGTAAGTGGATGCATAAATATTATGATATTACGATATTATACATTGTACGATACGTGTATTGTAGTGTATATGTTACGAGTCGAGTGTGGGTTGGTTCATTGTGATTTTTTTTAAATCAAATGTCGATTTAAGATTGGATTAAAGAGAAAGGGTAAAAAAAACACATCACACTCTTCGCGTCGAAGCGAGACGAGAGCGTTGTGTGATGGGTGTGTTCGCGTATCGATCTCGTGGATATGTCAAAGTCTAAGAAATACACACGAGTCTTACTACGTACGTGTTCGCGTATCGATCTTGTGGAAACTTCAAACTGTCCCCCCCCTACTAACCGGCGTGTTCGCGTATCGATATAGATGTAAAAAAAAAAAAAATATATATTTTTTTAATTTTGCGGATTTTTTAACGCCTTGTAGTAATTGCATCATGTGAAAACCTTTATTTATTTATTTGCTATACAAGGTAGACTTAAGTTAGTCGTATTAACATTTTGTCGACAATACCACTTGTATAGCCAATTTATAAACGACATGAAAATATGAGATTATTATAAAATTTATATATACTTTAATATAGCATCAAACTTTATTGTTAAAGGGCATCCGAAAATAAAATTGTTTATAACACAAGGTGGTTTACAATCCACCGAAGAGGCTATAGAGGCGGGAGTCCCATTAATTGGTATTCCGTTCTACGGGGACCAATGGTACAACTCGGAGAAATACTTGCAATTTGAAATTGGCCTGAAACTGTACATCAACAGTATTACAGAAAACCAACTCCGCGAAGCGATTATTACGGTTGTAGAAAATGAGAGGTCAGTTTTTTCTTCCTAATAAGTTTCACAAAATTAATCAAACCATTATCTTACGCGACGGTAAATGTGGTCATCGGTAATCCGTAGTAGATTTAAATAAAAGAACAATGGAGCAATTTTGTTAAAAATTACCAAACTAAAGGCTTCAGTATATATTTCTCTTCGATTAACAGTGAAATCGCAAACACTAGTCGCGTAATATCAGCTAAAGACGGTAAAGAAAAAGGATTTACTGTTATCCTCTTTACTGAACACATTTATTGGTCTTAAGATGTTAGTACATCATACTGATATAAAATTGCAATTAATTGAGCTTACATGCTAGATGTGTGTGTTATTTTTTTAAAACAACACAAAAATGTTGTTTTACATTATACAGGGACAGGTAAGTCGGGGTTCTGTTGGAAAGTATTTTGTACTGCACATATGCTTATCATCTGGAAATATAAAGTATATATACAGATATATATATAACTGATTATAATTTCTGTAGTAATAAAGGCAAACAACCCACATAATATTTATTTTATAATCATGTCAAATTGAATTATAACAATAATGATAATAATGATGTCAATCTGTATTAAATGTTTTTAATTTATTTTGTTGTAAAATTCCTTGAAAATATAATAATAGTATGGGTGTTCAATACTTTTGGCCAAGATTGTATATATGCTTATATATATAATACCTGACAATGCATTTTCCAAGTTACTCTACTACCACGCAGTAATGTGTAAGCTTTACTGTGTTCCGTCTTGAGGTACAAGGAACACAGCAGAGTTCCGCGCGCGTAGTTACTGGTCATAGAAATTAAGCACTTTAAATGTGCTGAATCTCAGGCTCTATGTGTCGCTGTGGTTTTCAAGTGTACGATTTGCCTGTCTCGCCATTTTATCTCTAAAAAACGTGTGCTGCATCACTCAAGCAAGGCATTTGCAAGTCTTCTGATGTTGCGAATGTCCATGGGCGGCGGTAATCGCTTGCGTTAGCCGCTTGCTCGTTTGCCTTCTAATCCATAAAAAAAAAACTGAAATATTTGCGCTTACCCGTGCAATCATATAACAATAATATAGCTTCAAAATACAATGCACTGCTAAAAGTATTTTAATGTAACTTGACTTGTGTGATTTTATATTAATAAATAATGATGTATTTTAATTAATAAGTAATTTTTATTAGATTGTTTTGGTTTATTTCATTGTAACATTCCTCGAAAATGTAATGATGTCATGAATGATCGATACCTTTGGCCAAGGCCGTATGTTTAGGTGTCACCATTTATGCAAACGTCAAATATCATTAGGACATAAATTGTATTGCTTTTCCATAAAATACACAAAACTAAATAGAATATTAAATGTAATCATCCATGCAAATTTGTTAGGCAATTCGAAATTTATGAATATGACTCGGTTACACTTCATTGCACTACCGTAGTCTTGCATTCCACAATACATCGAGAAAAAAATCGAATAAAAACATCCATAACAACACTTGTTCCAAAGTATAGGAAAGCCCTCAAATTCAGCCTGGGACCTTCGAGTCCCTAGACAAGTGATGTACTAAATAATGGACTGCTCACTAACACACGTCAGCAGGTAGTGCGCTTATGCGGTTTCATCGCATGCAGGAAATTCGTGAATGAATCTGGTGCGCCCGCGAGCAGTAACTTTTTTGCATTCCCACGAAGATTCCTCACTGTGAATTATTTGAAGTTGGAACTGACCAATTTTGTTCTCTGCTATACCATATAACTAATAACTTTCGTATACATTTACAGTGCTTAGAGAACTTTTATGTATTTATAGCGTAACATGTGACAAAAATGGTCAAGTGAAAAGAAAAATTTTGTGCCTTGGTCAAAAATGTAATATTTTACTGTTCTCTCGTATAATTAATACACGATTGTTCTATACAAATGAAATCCATTATCAATTTAAAATAAAAAAAAAAGTTTTTTTTGATCCCGCCCTATGATTTTAAAAATATTCCTTAACTTGCGTCCACAAAAATATTTTGAAATTTGAAGGAGCGTCTAAAATTTAAATCAGTCGCTTCGAACTTAAGCACTTGAAGTAAAATATGTATAACTCAACTCAGCCAGAGCCAAATTCAAACCTTCGGGAACTAATTATTAATTTTTCAGTATTACATATATAAATACCTACATGGTTGTTGTAACTTTTATCCTTTGCAGATTCCTTTGTCCTGATTTCTAGTATTTTAATTTTTTTCTGTTCATATTACAAGAATACTTAGTTTTAAGTTAGCGAGATTACACTTCTTATTTTTATTCCAATAACCTACACTCGAGTAGCAGCCGGAATTTAATGAAGGCACTTGGATCAACCAAGGCCGTGTTATAGACATTGTAAGGAGATTGTAAAAAGCGAATTATTATCATTGTTAATCAGTCAGTTTAACACGCTTCAATGATACCGATTTTTGAACAAATCTTAGATGGCTTAGACAGAATTTTCTCTACCGCTGTTAAATAATTACAATGTAGGACATATCGTTCAAAATAAGTACCGTATTATAGTGTAAAGATTTTCTTTAAAAGAATTCGGCAAAAAAAGCCCTAATTAAATTACTAAGTGCTCACGGACGTAAACAGATGGCAGGGCTCCTTAATAGCGGGAGTGATTTATTACACGTGAATAATCAAGTTTCATCTTACACTGAAATCCGGTCGCCCCTAGAGAGCCTGCGCCCCTTGTTTAATTCGCATACGGTGAAGAGTCAATTTTTTTGGCGATTGAAGCAATCAGATAAGCAAGTCGAGTGTCTGATGATCACCGATACCCTAGCCCATAATAGGTGTCAAATAATATTAGTATTGCAGAGTTCAATAAAATATTGCTAGGCTTTGCGCTGCACTTGTTACTCCGAGATTTGGTATATAGGTGTAGTAACTATCCTGGTAATATTGACATTCAAAGTGAAGTAAAACAATGTACATATCACTGATTGGCAGTAGACTACCAACCCTAGACATATTCTGGAGAAGTGATACAACTTTCTATACTACTTTCAAAAATGCCACCATCCTTTCACGCATATTTCGCGTACCATTTGACGAATGGTAACTACGACCTATTCGCTTAGATTACTCAACAGAATTTATCATCAGGTCCGAGGAATGATCTCGTTTGCCACCCCTTGAAAACGAAAATAAAGTTAGTGGTAACATTGATAACAAATGTGAATGAATGTGAATAGCTGATAGATATATTTCTTGGGTTTACTTCTTTAAGCAAGAATTCTTTGTCGAGTAGAACCGCATACAAGGGTCAAGTGGCCAGGAGCGTCGGATGAAAATACGTGTCGAGTGGCATCTGAATATCGGTAGTCAGTAATGAGGTTCTTACCTTTTCCATATGATTTACATTCCATACGGAAAAAAAGGTTTTTACTCAAATTTTACGACTACGATGATGGCGTTCATCACGTGCGCGTAGAGTTTTGACGCCACTAAAGACCTTTATGAATTATAATAAAAAAAAAGAAATAAAACTCGTATCGGCAAAAGCGTCACGCGTCGCCAATAAAAGTCCAACATAAACAGCGATTTTATCGCTCAGCGGTAAAATACACAAATCGCCAAAAAATCTATGCATTGCTAGGACAATAAAATATAAGGACATGAAGCTAATAAAGAAAGCGCTATATTAGGTTCAGAAAATAAGGGCTGCGCCACAAATGTAGTACGTTCCGGCTGACTTTTATAGGTAATAAAATGGGATAATGTGTCGGAGTAAGCGTATTTCGGAATGGTACAAATTTAGACCTGTGACGCTGCGTGGACGATTCGGCGTGAGCCAATCTGAAACAGTGGTAACTGGATTCGAGTGTTTTAGCCATCTTTAATATTTTAAATAAATATATATATTTTTTACTTTCTTTACTATGCATCTTTATAAATAAAGACACAACGAGAAAATAAAAGTGTATCGTTGTGGCTAGAATATGTGGTGGCTAATTTGCATTATTCCTGCCTCTTACCGGAAAATGTTCGTGATTCGAAAATAAAATATTGTGGAATTCAGGATTTATCAAAAATCTTTATAACATCATCAATAATTGATTGCATACAAAAAAAACTGAGGTAAATTTCGGATCAATTTGAACAGTTACGATACGAAATTACACCAAAGTCACACGTTACTGTAAAAATTACAAATATAAAAACTTATCGCATGTCTGGTTAAAAAATACATAACGAGATGTGACACTGTTTAAATTCGTGGCACTATCTGTACAGTAGGACCGGATAACTTTAACAATTTACACATCAATATAAGTTTTGACAAATAGGTGACGATGTGTGAAATAAGTCGTTTGACATCACAAGTACCTATGAATTGAAAGACAAATTTACGACTCCATCAAAAGCCGGGAGCGGGGGATCGATTGTGGCAATTAAATTTATTACTATCGCTGTACCAATCTTCGAATAGTTTTATATTTTTAATCCCGGAGACATCTTTATATTGGGGGGGTAATTTTCGCTTGAAACATTTCATGCATTTATCCGTTATTTAATTAGAATGTGATTGTAACATTTCTCGCCGTGAATCGAATTGAACCTCGAATTGTCTAGTATTGATATCGGAGATGAAATATGTTTGAATCCAAATTAAATGGATTATGAATTTCATCACAATATCCATAGCGATAGGTTGACTATTATTAAAATAGTTTTTACGATATTCGTTATTAATCGATTCGATAACCAAGAAGCTAGATGGTATAACGTTCCGAAATTATGAATTATTTAATGTAGATACATACCTCCCAACCAATGTCCTCCCAACTGATTCCGGCGACGAATCTAGAAGAGATCCGACCTGTGAAACTTTGTATCTTTAAAGTTGTTTGCTATTTAATCTGTATACAGGAGCAAAAGGGGCCTATGTATATTCTTTTCAGTTAAAAATGTAACCTAAACATAATAATTTTCACATCTTTGCCTCAAAAAATCAAAATAAAATTTAAAACTATATAAAAGTAATGCCTTTTATATAATTTAAAATTTTAACGACAAAAAACAATTGTTGACTGAAGTGTAGATGCAGAAGCAGAACGACTGTAAATATACTATTGGACTGTTATGTAATGCTGTGAGTTGTAAGTCCGCCTTCATAAAACTTTGTAGTTCCCCATTGGCTGAGTGAAATAAATAATAAATGTCATTATTACTGCTTACATCCAAGTTGTCAAAGGATGACATAAAAGACTCCATTCTTATTCGGAAAATTAAAACTTCGACGGCGGCAACATCGTTTAATACAAAACTTTCGCAAACAAAAACAGTGCGCAAACGGCAAACTTGGTAAAAAGTGTCCATTGAGCAATTTCCTTACCCGACCGAAATTTCCATCCTTGCGAGATATTACAAACTTATCCACCGCCGGCTTTTTGTGTATGCACTTTATTTCGACGAGACAGAGTCGGGAATCCTTCGCCGCGCCTTATTCATGATGCTCAACGAAGAGTTGTAATGTAAGAGCTGGGAAAAAAGTGTCAAATTGATAACGTAGTACGGTCACGTCCATCTCGGGCATCGGAAGTCGGCTCCGTATAACTAAACCAATCAGGTGGCCATTGTCTCAGATAATGTGCGGTGTATTGCGTTGTTGTTTTGAGACGTGATCTAGCGCCTCGATCGTTGCTATTGTGAAATTTCACGACATTTAGTTTTATTTGTTTTCCCTTTGGTAGCTTCATTCTTTTTATAACACTCAAGTGTATAAACCGTAAATATTTATCCTGCCATTTGCCCTGTGAAATATTTTTACAGTACACAATTCAATTATATATTGAATTGTGTACTGTATAATAAATATAATTCAACTGATTAGTGATGCATCAACTTTCATGTTAAGAAACTATTATGTAGCCTTTCATGTTTTTCCGACTTTGGTTTTATATTTACTTTACAACTCCTTCCGAGTTGTTTTAATCACGTCATAATATATCACTTAATTTTGATATATCCTGATTTTTTAAAGAATACTAAAATGCGCATAATACATAAAATAAAAGGCAAAAGCTGAATAAAAAAATAAATCAGAATCAAATATCAGTGCATACACTGCTATACGATTACTCTCTAAAAGAATGTTTGGAATTACTACTCTCCCCGTTCCCATACAATTTGGGCAATTTTTTATCGCTGTGATTTCGAATTCTATGCTATTTTTGGCCATTGAAAACGTGAAAATCGTCAATCCTTTCATCGTTATGGATTCTATCTACGATGTAAACATCAATGACAAAACATTTATACGTGTATATGTAAATTACGGAAGCAATTCCTTTCAAATGAAAGTTTAATTTGTCCTACTATATTTATTTCGATTGATGTAAGTCGGTACTCTAGACTTGTTATAGAGTTTTAAGAAATTTCTCCTATTTATCAACTATATTAAATCATTACCTATATTATAAATTTGACAGTATGTCAGTTGGTTTACATCCTGGAAACTTAATGTTCACACAACGCTTTTAGTTCAACATACGTAAGTTCAAATCCTGGTCCCAGCATCAATGAATTCATTAATTATACTATAAAAACTCTATGTCATTTACCACCTGCCTGTTAGTAAAAACATCGCGAGTAAATCTACTTATTTAAGAAGCGATAAAAATAATCTTAGATATATGAAATCCGCTTATTACCTTGACCCACTGTACATTAAGTAAGGCCTGTGTCCAGCAGTGGCATATGTATAGGCTGATACTCTCTTTTAGACGATTTGTCTTTTTTCCGCAACGCTACTCTGTTTTAGAAAGAAGCAATGGCATAAAATGAGATTATTACGCGAGTGAAGTGCAAATGCTTTGCCAGCCTTTGAGGGGAGGAACTATTGAAGACGGGTAGGAGGAGGAGGGTGAGCGAGGAAGGGGAGTGAGAAAAAGAAGAATGCCCATTCTTCCTTTTCTCACTAAGCAGAGGGATATGGGCCACCGTCCACCTCACTCACCGAAAGGAACGCGGAAGCGAAAACATTTACGTCGATTTTCAGTGAGGTCGTATTATTGATCCGGTTCGAGCCAGCCCATTCAGCTGCGGGAAGAGCTACGTGGCTCTACCACCGTAAAATAGTCACAATCATGGATCCATGTCCATACGAAATTCAGAATATTTTTTTTTTAATATGATTTCAAGAAAATTTACTATATAACCAACCATGAAGTGGTGATACATTCGTTTAGACGTTTATATATTTAACATTTTAACCTAACTGACAATGTTAAACATTTCGAAGTATCAACGATAGTGACACACAAAAAGCTTACGACGAAAATGTGTCGTTCGGAACAGTTTTCACGTACATTCAACAACTTTTCACTCGCACCCGTTGTCCGAATGAAGTGCGCTTATCTCGAAAACTACGTACAAGTAGGTGCAAAGACGGACGTAAAAGTCATACGTGAGATACAAGCTTCGGTGTAGTTTTGAACTTTGCTCATATTCAGGCGACACTTGAGCCAGTCTAATCTCAGCGCAACATACTAGAGTTCAGTTTCTTAAAATAATTTGATATATTATATAAGATGTCCTCATTCCAATGTAGGTACTTTGGAGTCACTTATAGGCTCTTGTGAACTCGGTTCACTTCGGTAGTTTATTGCTTTTTTGGAAGTTTTTGGAAGTGGAGATTGAAGATAGTGGATATTCTGCACAGTCCGCCTGGGGTGTTTGCACCCAAGCAAGCAGTATTGTTAAAACGTTACTGGGTTCTAGGTTAAAGGGAAATGTTGCCAACATAATTATTGATCATAGAGGAACATCTTGAATCTCTGTGTGTCTCGGTGCGGCGAGGTTCAAACAAGTTCTATGCCTTGCGCTGTGATAGGCGATCGTGTCCCTTACCAACATGTACACTAGTTGCTGATCTTGCAACTTTATTTTTAAAAAAATGTTATATAAAATGATTTATTTATTATTATTGTTTTATGATTTTTTTTTATTTATTTGGATGAGAACACCCCAATGGAGGAACTTTAGAGTGACTTTATATGACTCCTACAAAACAGATCTAAAAGCGTTAATATAAGGTTTTGTTATTATAAGACAATGTTTCTCGGTAGATTATTTGTTATAGAGCGAGCGGAACTTACAGATGTAGCCTAGAACCAAGCTAATAAGGATAAATAAATATTTTTTTAAGAATAAAATAATTTTATTCCATGCTAATATAATATTGAAGGTTTTTTAACATATTTATTCGGGCATCTTAAAAGTTTGTTACTTTATTTATTTTGTGTCAAAATCGTACAGAACAGAAAATATATGTTAAATAGTGAATAAAATATATTTGACACTTTGAGAATGTTTATTAACAGCTACTTGCTACACTATTTTAAAATGTTAAAAGCTTAAAACAGGTGACTATCAATTACTGATGTGAAACTGCTGAGAAAATGCGTATTTTTTATGAATTGTAATGTGTGAGATGTCAAGGAATGGATCATTTATCAAACGTGTCACATAAATTATATTCATACGGAAATACGCCAACATCATTTTTAAAAAGTGTTTTAGTAACGACGATGGAAAACTTATGTTCTATTGGAGAGATTTTCAAAATACATCGTACTTTCCAAAATAAACGTTCAACCTTTAATGAAAGCATTGTGTTTACTTTACCCAGACACGAAATTATTTCTCGCATCCGCCTTCATTTCCAATAAATTATAAATAAAAATAATCTCCCAATCATATTATTATAATATAGAAATAAAGTATCACGACCGTGTATTTCATGTGTGTAAGAATTCAAAACGCCAGTTATTGGGAAGTATAAAAAATATTTTCATTTAATAAATCAATTAACCAACCAGAGGTAGGTACGTACTGTGTTACAGAGGTCTAATGTCGCTCGTTCGTCTCTAAGCATTATAATTTTAAAGTATAGACAAAATTATCTATAATAAAAAAAATTATTAAACATTCTACATCGTGCCAACCGGCTTCGTGAACTCACCCATCGATATTTTTTTGTGTTTCACTAACATCAAACATTTTATCTCCCATCGTTTGAAAGTTGTAGCTGAAACAACAATAAACCGTAACTACTCAAACAACGCAGACCCATTTAGTCGATATAACATGGGGATTGTTAATGACTTCGAAGTAATTTTACGTCCGGCCAGCGCTTCTCGATTTCATGAGCTTGAACATTCGAAGTTACAGCATAGATATAATTTTACGATCGTCTCATAGCGTAAGCACATAAAGTTGCATTATGACAAACTTTAGGCACTTAGACGACTAAAAATCCAACTGCCATCGTTATTTTAAGTCAAAAGTTTAAATGTAGCTTATTCTTAACCTGCGATTAGGTTAGGTTAGGTTAGATGACGTGACGTATAAGTCGTACACCTGATGGTAAATGGCACCTCCGGACATAACAATACAGAGCCACACAGAACCTGATAGGCCCTGCTCTGCTCACAGCACCCAGTTATGTTCTACTTAATTTGTATGGTGGTAGAACTGCACAACTGCTCCCGCTGCCGAATGGGCTGGCTCGAACCGGATAAGTACCACGAGTTCACAGAAAATCGGCGTAAAGTGGAAGTGTTTTTGCTTTCGCGTTTCGTCTGGTGAGTGAGGTGGCCGGTCGCCCATCTCCCACTCTCCCCTTTCTCCTTCCTCACTCC
>DWHO01003765.1:0-11672 GCA_018247575.1 Eurytides lysithous rurik | reverse complement strand
CCGATACGACTTAGGGTCCTTCAAGAAGAGAGCTTATTCCTACCTAAAAGGCCGGCAACGCATTTGCAAGTCTTCTGTTGAATCAACTCTCTCCAGAACGGGTCAACGGAGGTCATAAAGTTACGATAACAAGGTTTTTTTCTTCTTGATAATGTCAACACAACAAATATCAACAAACATCAACACAGTGACATCGACAAAGTCTAAGAATATGGCTGTTTTTTTTCTCATTTTCTCCTATACGGAGAGTATAGGAGAAAATGAGAAAAAAATCACATCAGATCTCTATGATTTATGAATTTGATTTTTTCATATTTAAAAGGTTTCTCCTGTAAAGCTATTACATAAGGGAACAGCATTTTTGTTGCATGAAATATTATGACTAATATTGTACTTTCGCGGGGTGCTGATTTCAGATCTGAAGTCAGATTGTTTGTATCAGCTTTAGTTTTTGAGATATAATTAAAACGCGTTTTAGGAAAAATCTATCTTTTATTAAGAAAACCATTAGAAAAACTACCACTACTTATTAAAAAAAAATTAAAACATTTTCTTGCTTGACTTGGTTCACGAGGGCTGTTTTTAATGCTGCAGCAATAGTCCGCCATCATATGAGCATTGGTAACGTTCCTCCATAGTTCGAATGTCCTGATGGAACCGTTCCCATTGTTCTTCACTCAGATCACCAAGATTTTCAGGGAAACGGTCCAAATGGCTGTAGATGAAGTGTACCTTGATGCTCATATTACAACCAAGCTGCTGGAAGCATAACAACATCAGTTCAATGTGCTCAGCACAGCGTTCATCCTTTTTGTTTTCCAAAAAATTTTATGCAGTCCAAACGAATTCATTCCAGACATTTTTTTCAATATCAGTCATGTAGCTAATAAAGTTTTCATCCTTCATCAACCTTCTTATTTGTGGACCATCGAAAATTCCGGCTTTAAGTTTCTCTGTATAGAACTTTTTAGAGATGTATTTAAAAAATTACCATCCTTGTTCAGAGCTTTGACAAATTGTTTCATAAGCCCTAATTTAATATGTAATAACGGCAGGATTATGTGATCCCTAGGCACAAGAGGTTGATTTATCGCATTCAGTTTTCCTGGAATCATAGCTTGCCTGGAATGCCAATCTATTTTACCCCAGTGTTCAGACTTAGCTCTGCTGTCCCACAAACAAATAAAACAAGGATATTTTGTATAGCCCTCTTGTTGTCCAGGAAGCAAATTGACCATTTTTTGATCTACACATATCAGCCACTTGTGTTCGTTGTACTTGATTCTATCCATAACAGCAGCTACAGTAGTATATTCTTCTTTGACTGTAGTTGAATGTGCAATCGGTACCGAACCCAGCTTATTGCCGTTATGCATAAGTACACATTTTAGGCTACGTTTACAGGAATCATCAACGCTATTCATTGGAATTATACTTTTGTACTCCCATTGCTTTCAATAAACCAGCAACATCAGAACAAAAAACAAAGTCGTCATCTTCAGAAAAGGATGAAAACAATTCTCTCTCTCGGTTACGATAGTATGAAATTCTTGTTTCTGGAGTTAAAAGATTTCTTTGCTTTAATAGCTAAGAAGCTAAAATATCCGATGCTTTTTTAGAAAGACCAAGGTTTCTGACTAATACACTGAGGTCTTCCTGATTAAAGGGCGAAAATCAGTTGTCCCACTTTTATCGCATGAAGAAGAGCTGTTTTCTTCTAAATCGGGATCATTTTGTGTGGATGAAGAAGCTATGGGTACTGGCGCATCGACGGGGTACAGAACTAGTGGAGTAACAGATGACAAGTAGGTAGGTTAAAACCATTTGAACCGGTTTCTTTTAAATCTCGTTTTTATCAACCACACAAAAATAGCAATCATCTTGATGATTGGAAGGTTCCCGCCATATCATTGGTGTTTGGAGTACCATTTGTGTTTGTAAGTATACAATGGGGTCTTTTATTATTTGCCCATAATCTCAAAGACTCAATACATGTTTACATACCATATTAAGGACCCAGTACTTGTAACGGGTCTCTAAAGGAAATCCAAAGTAATCCAAATACACCTGTTTTATGAACTCCGATACATTTAGTCTACAATTTTTTAATATATATTCACCACAGATGTTACAAAGGTAGTTGGGGTCGTTTTTACAGATATTCCTCGACGTCAACATTGTTAAAAAAAAAAACTTTTTTTAAAACAACTCGATAGATTTGAAATTGAAATGTGACTAGTACAAAAATATGGCTGATAGCTGTATCTTAAAAACTAGAGCTGTTAAAGAAAAAATGAGGGTAGATTTGAAGTCAGCGACCTCAAATTAGTAAACAACAGGCACAAAATTCCATGCAATAAAAAAACCTTTATTTTGTTCCCTTGTGGTATTGAACCTACATTAAAAGTAAAATACATCGGAATGCAAACCGATACATGTCTCTATCAGAGGAGGCCCTCATATTCGAAACATGAAGCTCCATTATTTTACACAGAAACGGGTCTCGAAATAATCAAAAGAAAGACAAGACAAAAACTTTAACAAAATTTTACATTATGATTTCTAATTGATTGTATTTATTTTTAATTGGAAAAAACTTTAAACAATTTATCACTAAAATAGTATCTTTCTATTTTTATTTGAATGTATCTTAAATTTTTTGTTATTTTAATATTTTTTTTATTTATTTCGTCAGATATTCAACGGTTATATAAAACCTAAACAACGTATTGTGAATAAAGTTTAACTTCGCAAGATGAAGATAGGCTCAGTGCTGGAATTCTTCATAATAGCAATAGCTGTCTCTGAGAAACTGACATAATTATTGTTAAAATCGTCATCGTCTTATTTAATGTGGATTTCTCAATCTGTACACTTATAGACAATTTGTTGAATTTCTTCAATTGGATCACGAACCTTCTTATACCTTTCCTTATCAGACTTGGCTGAACAGCGGTCACATAAGTGCTTATTGAATAGCCGGGGTCGAATTTTCCCGAACACTTCAAAAGACAAAACCAATTTTACGCCACTATCCCCTTACACTCTTTTGTGCTCTGAATGAATCAACATTAAACATGACCCGAAGTTTTGTAGAACATTTTATCTACCAGTATATTTCAATTTTACTATGAAAGCATTAAATTTATAGTTTTTAACTTTAAGTATGTTTTTATATCAAATATTATCATTAAACTTCATAACAAGTAAGATGTAGTCATAAAAAACGTATTCATATAGTCTAACTTTTTTTTTAATAACAATATTCATGCAATGAATAAAAATATAGTAAAGGTGTTTATATAAAAGAAAAAAAATGAGAACGTAGCAAATAGCGTAGATTAGACGTGAAAAGATATTAAGTCATCTGAAAAATGGCACACTTGCATTTCTATTCAAATCTAATGCAAGCGAGGCGTTCTGAAACAAGCCACTTCTTGATGTTCAAAAGCCATATTTCACAAATGCAAAACTCATGTTTATTCACTTAAGCGGAACGATTAATCATTCAATAACGCTCTTGACAGCGTTTCACGGTAAAGTAATGATAATATATTACCTTCTCCGAGATATTTTTAGGTGTTAATTTGAGCAATATTAGGACTTATTTAACATTTATGTTTCTGTTTATTATGCAAAATTTCTAATTTTAAATAAATTTAAAGAACGTTAACGTGATCTCATTCATGTAGCAGCGATTCGGCAAAAGCTATCCTTATTTGAAGATAAAAAGGCTTTATAAAAATATACGATAATTTTATTGTAAGTATAAACATAATAAGTATAAACGAGAGGAAATATTTCGTAAGAATAGATAAAGTATTATAAAATTGGTTCGTTAAAAATAAACTATAATCATGTAGCAACACTCTGGTGGGCTAATAGCTCCTCTGTGCAGATGCTTCACTATTGTTCAAACCAATTAACTTTGCCCCGCAGTTACAAATTTATTTCGTTGCGTGAGCATTGACGTGTTTTCTGACTGCTCGGAACATAGTAAGCTCTTTAAATTGTGAAACCAATTTACTCGGGGTTCCAATGCTTGTTGTTTTGACTCAGAGTATTATAAAGATCAATCAGTGTAATTTTGGTAGGAGAAAATAATTAAAACTCATTTCGTTCCTATTCAATGAATATTATGAATTTAAAGCAAGCCTTTTATTTCATTGTAAACTTTTTGAATTTTTTTTTGACTCGAAAGAATTAGCCCGGACAAATAATAAAGCCAGATATTTTACCTGACTATTGCATATATGGGCATATAAACTTACAGGGATTGTAAAAAAAATAATAAAAATTGTCATTTGTAGATAATGCTATCACACCTAACGTCCTTAGACTAGATTGAGAGGAAATGGTAAAAATGTTAAAAAATATTCATGGTCACGACTCACCAAACCAACACATGTAGTTAAATGTGTTCGTTGCCTGGCCATCAAAGATATAAACTGTGTGAAACATCGAGAGTTTATATTTAAATAAAAAGTCTAATTTTAAGGTATATAGAAGAAGTGAAATGATATAGAGAAACCGGTGCCAAATGAAATGTTAATATGCATATCCGTACCACGAGTCTCTTGGAACTTCTTTGAAAACTTAGTATCTATTAATTATTTTTTTTATGGATGCCATCACCGCTGCCTATGGAAGGAGAGAGGGGGTGGACCACCAGCCACCTCATTCACTGGGCAAAACGCGGAATCACAAACACTTTCACTTCAAGTCGATTCTCTGTGAAGTCGTGGGTGGTATTTACTCGGTTCGAACCAGTCCATTTACCAACTACGGGAACTGCTGCGTGGCTCTACCACTATACTAACTCAATCGAGTAGTCTTTCAGAATGTCGTTATATCCAGGTCAGGATTTTGAGTTTTGGAGGCCAAAACTCAAAATCCTGACCTGATGATTGACCTGACTGATGAATTTGGTAACAAAAGAGTGACGGTCCCCTGGCCACTTGTTATTTTCCAGATAAGATACCCAATTTTTAGTTGAATTTTTCAATTTTTCAAATTTACTGTGAAACCAAGTAACAAACAGTATGTAAATATAACAAGGATTATGCGAAATTAAAAAGAAATGAAATGGAATGTAACTTACTAGTGTTTACTCATTGAAATTTGGAATTTTTTTTTTGAAGTTTCCACTGTAGAGGTAGTGGTTAACTTCTGTTGGGAAGGCCCGGGCACTAGCCCCTGATGCTCTCCCCTACATCCGGCCCTGATAATATCATTATAAATTTGATTTTGTCCATATATTTGATGATGTTCAATTTGTTTCTAACCATTTTAAAATTCATAAAAAAAAAATATTGTCATTTTTTTCAATTAAATATTCATCAAGTAATATTTTGTTATCTTTGCAATACAGTCAACAAGCAAAAATTATAGTCGTATATGTAAGAACTACAAAGCAAATAGACTATATATCTGCTTTGTAGTTCTTGCACATTTTTTTACTTCGTAGTAGGATACTATACTGTACTGTATACGTATTGACATTATTTTATAGGTAGTAGGATCAAACGATTTCAATTAAGACCAACGCCTTTATTACTGGTTAATGCAGCGCTGCCAGCTAAATTGGAGTACTTTGTATTGGGATACTGCTAATCACATGACGACAATAAAGACGTGATTTAGCCCGTTGTGATTGCGAAATTTCCATCGCCAATAGACATTAACACGTACATTCAAATGATATTATACCATTTTCGAAAGAAGACTGTTTCACACTAAAATAATTCTATTTTTAAATAGTTTTTAATTTACAATTAACGTATATCCCATAATCATGGTGAATCAATATCATGATAATGACGCAACTCTTCAACAGAATCAACCGAGTTCTTCTTTTACAACAATAGCAATAATCACACTGTCATATCAAATACAATTACGTGTATTGGCATGTATAAGCAAACTTTATTTGTTTTAGTCGTTGTCACTTCTCTGGTGAATGTTAAAGCCAGTAAAGTATCTCAATAGCTGTTGTTTACAGTGACAGCGTGGGGCGATTCTACCAAATGCTTTCTCCCTGTTGTAAATGTTCACTGTCACACGCGTCCTTCTATTTCCTTTGTACGACAAATGTGCCAACAATTTGCTACCAAAGTAATTTGATCCTATTTTCGGTCGACGCGTCGCGCAACACAGCACTGTCCCAAAATTCCTGTAAGGACATCACGAACTACTGTTGTTGTAATGAATTTAGTTGTAATGTATACGTTTGTTTTAGTAAAAACTTCTCGTGAGTTACATTGAAAGACATACACATTTGGACTTATCTGAAATAGTAAAAGTGTTGGACGATTCCATTTGAAACCTGTCACATTAATATTATAATTGACTAAGAATTGATCAAAAATACAGGAGAAGTACTAAGTAATAGAAAATTGAGAAAGTCTTAATTCATAAGGCGGATGCCAAATAGCTTAGCAACTCGTCTGATCGCAACGATGAACTGTTGATTGCTGATTGCTACAGTGGAACGTATACGACACCAATGGGATTGCAGGTGTGGAGTCAACTTCATAGAGGGTGGTCATCATGTTACTCAGAGAAAAGACAGTAAAATACACTTTAAAAATAACTTTATTCGTATGTTTCAGAAAAATGTGCCCCTTTTCTGATCAAGTAAACCCGGTAATAGAACGTCGTAAGTTACTTTTCCAACTTATTTATTCTACTATTACAAAAATCACTCGGTTCTGTAGTGGCACAACTCCATTAGAATTCGCGCTAAGTAAAATGTGATTCCACTTCTGCAGTTATTGTATCATAAAGTAGCAATGCGCAAGCATTATTGTGTTCTGGTCTGAGATACTACATGTAGTCTGATATAGTAGATTTACCATCCTTCGTCTCTCTTGGTAACACATTCACAGGTTGAACATAGTTACTTTATAATGGCACTCTGCTACCGAAACCAAGAGTGCTTACTACAATTAGCATACAGATAATCGACTTCTTTATACATCGAACGAAAGACAAAACCATAAATAATCTGCCTTCGCTTTGCCTTAATAATTTAGGTTGCGTTAATTTTCTGGTTAATCTTTCTATTCAAAAAGAAGCAGTTTCTTATATTACCTGATTTATATTTGTATTTTTGTTGTTACGCGAAATTCCTGCCAAATATGAATGTATTTTATGATACATTTTACTTGTAAGAAATGATACCAAAGTTGTTCCAATCGTTATTGGAGCATTTATTTTGAATATACACCAGTGTGCCTTAAATCAAGTAGGTAATGTCGATTGAGATATTATTAGGTTCATTTAAAATCCCTTTTATAAGTAAGTACTTAGTACCTTAAAGTACCTTAAAGCCAAGGTAAGACCTCTTACAGAATCCGTCTGGAGTGTGTTTAAGGGGCGATGTTGTTAGTGTAATAGCCAGCATGGAATTAATACGTTTATATTTCATCTTTGCTTTTATAGAAAAGGGTGTGGTATAACATCCGGCCCTACTTCCTCGTCTCATCACTTAATTAATGAAAAAAATATATGATTTACTTTATCGATAAAATCTTATGGTAAATTGTAAAACAAAAAGTACCAAATACATTATAGAAAACCTTTGCGGTTTATATAAATGTATATATTTTTTTAAAGTGCAGTGATATAGACGGTTCAAACTTAGTGGAAACAGCTCAATAACCAGATATTATTTGCAGCGAAAAATAAATTAACCAGTTTAATTGCAAAGCCATGGATTTTTTTTTAAGTAGGCAGACAAACGAGCAAGGGGCTCACCTGATGGTAAGTGATTATCGCCGCCCATGGACATTTGCAACATTACAGAAATTGCTATTGCGTTGCCAGCCAGGTTGAAAGAAGGAGGGAGGAGGAATGAGAGGAGATAGGAGAAGAGAGGGGAGGGAGGGGATTCATGAAGAGGTAGGAAGGGGAGTGAGAGAGGAAGTAATGGAAGGGAGGGTGATGGGCTACCGGCAACTTTACTCACCGAATGAAACGCGAAAGCCAAAATACTTCCACTTCACGCCGAATTTCTATGAGGCCGCGGTACTCATCCAGTTCAAGATAAAAACATGATGTAAAACAATGCCTAAAGAGTAAAAAACAAATACATGTATCGATTAAATATGTATGTATGTGTGTGTGTATATATATATATGTGACGCATTTGTACTTTATTAAGATTAGCAATACTTAATCTTATTGTTGATTGCTTTAATCTATACATTAATACAAAAGGAAACATCACTGATTTATTTAATTTCCTAAGAACACATTAGGTAGGTATTGTGAGCCCAAAGTGCCTCTAAATAAATGTTACAAGAAAGAAATTTTGTTTGGAAACGCCTTTTGTCGAGAAAAAAACTTGCACAAAAATGAGTTTATGAGCACGTTAAACCTATTAAAAGATATGCAATTTCGTTAAAGGCAAAACCGGACCTATATTGTATAAGAGCGACTGTCTACAGCCGACTTGAAAAAAAAACCTCAGAAAAAAAGAGAACACCATCTTGAGAAATCATTTGTATTGTTTGTAATATATATAGTACGCCGTTGTAAAGATAGGTTGGTCCCATTAAAGTTAATTAAAATTGGACATAAGGCTTGAAAATTTACACCGTGATACTCGTTAAAATCAATATAAAATGTAAATTGTGGGTATTGTTAGAACCACTTTAAGGCGAATCTTTATTAACTAAACATTTACTTGATTTGTGGCTATTATATTATCTATTTAAACATTTTCATGTATGTATTTATATATTACACTTCTTTTATGTTTTATCGTAAATACATATCTTATATTTAATTGTAGGTATAGTACACACGTAATTCCGTAATTTTTAAAAAACTTTCCACTTAGGGACCTGCTGGAAAAAAAATAATTTTGGAATAAGTAGTGTCTTTGAACTCAATTTTCTTTATAATTTTTTTTTTGTATGTGTGTACGTAAACAAATAAATAAAAATAATAATAAATTTTTCTAAATCCAACTATTTCATCGCAGCACCTTAATAAAATAGACGCTTAGGTGCGGAAATATGTAATTCGTTTGCATAGAAAAAAAAATAATCTAAATATTTAACCTTAAAAATGTATTAAGATAATAATCATATTATTTAAACTAACAAGTGACTTAAACAGTATTTGATAATAATAAAACCCAAGAAAAAAAATGCGGCAATCAAAGTACAGTGACAATGCCATGTTAAAGATTACGGCTGAACCGTTTTACATAATTGACTCGAGTTGTGAAACCAGCAGCAATAAAGGATTTCAATTAAGACCGCTCCCTTTATTAGCAGTTTTGGCTCGCATTACTAGACAAATCGGATCGTCTATTGCGATGGTGTTAATCAGACTGTTAAGGGGGTCTCATTGTCACACGGGAAGACAGATTAAATTCTATTGAAACTCGCCCAAGAGTTTGAAAAGTTTTGTTCCAAATTTAGTTTTGCATACTAAAAATCATTTTTGCATACTTAAACGATTTGTTTCTTAAATATAAAGGTTATCTCGATGTGTTTTCCTTCCCCGAAAAGCATGTGGTAAAGCGGCATATAAATTGTTGAATACAAATCAACATATTCATTGGTGCCACCATCGGGACTTTTGAACTCAAGTTGCTTAAGTGCATTGAATTAAAAGCCAGCGCTCGGACACTGGGCTACCATGGCTCTTCCCAACTTTGCTTAGAAAGACAAGAAAGTTTTGTTCCGTGCTCGGATATCACTTACGGTTTAATCTGTTTATCAATGAAATTGAAATCTTTTCGAAATCGAAAACTAATTTGTTCGTTAAGTTCGTCGTGTGGATGAGATTCAAAATGTACCAATAGCATATTCCTTTACCTCATATAAATTAAATCATAAAATCCTAATAAGCATTGCCTTACATGTCTTAGATAAATATAAAAATAATTACGCGAAAAAAAAAGATATAAAGTTGTAAATAACTGCAGATACCTACATAAGTAAGTATATGTGTACATCATAAGTATAGCGTATTATAATTTAAGAGTACAAAGAATTTGTACACTCTAGTCTATTACTGTATCTATTATAACTACCATTAAATCAACTCTCACTAATAATTAGTAAATGTATAATAAATGAACCATTGATATTTCAATAAAGTCAACAATTATATAACAATAAGCTTAAAAATGAGTAAAATGTCGCAATTACGTGATTTATTCGAATAGAACTCAGCAACAGCAAACATAGGAAATGCAATGTGCTTAACATGCACCTTAGTTTAGAAATTAATGTATCGCTGCACCACGGCTGGCAGCGCTTCATGGTTGAGAAACTTGCCAGTAAATTACCTGTGCTACAATACAATTTCCCGACTGGCGGGTTGTGCCACACGATTTAAGTACAGATCGAGAGCGACTTTATAACGGAAAATAAAACGAGCACACCGAAAATCAATGAATAAATTCTCACATTATTTAAGTGAAGGAGAGAAACGTTTACTAGCCATTTTTATTTTTCTAAGAACTATCTATTATTTATTTTAATAAATGGTTGCATGGTCTGTTTCGTTGATGACACCTACGGGCAATATTAGAAATCATTCTTTTATTATTTGTAAATCTAATTCACCATTGAAATGACATCAGCGTCTGATGACTCTACACTGAGAAAAATTAAAGTGATATATCTATTTACATTTTTATGGAGTTGGCGAGCAAACGAGCAAGTGGGTCACCTGATGGAAAGAAACAACTGCTGCTCATGGTTGCTCAGATTTGCAAATGTTGTTGCCCGCTTTTAAAGTGGGAAGAGGAAAAGTGTGGAGAAGGAAAGAAAAGGAAGGGGAAGGCTGGAAAAAGATGAAGAAGGGGGGAGCCACTGGCCACGTACTTAAATCTGACAATTACTTTTGTTACGGATTAAGATACTATAAATCAGAGAACAGTAATAGGTCATAAACTGCACTTTTGCAACTTTTAAGCATTGATACGTATATATTCTAAATATTATCCGTTTATTTTCTAAATAATATTATTAAGCTTCAGCGATAAATCTTTAAGAAAGTTCTACAAATTATTAAATTCATTATTATATCAATTTACAGTAATAACGAATTGGTTATACCTACAACCTAACCCACAAACGTCTGCTTGGTAATTCAAAGCCATTCCTTCTAAGTGGAAGGACATTTGCAGAGTCCGCCTATGTGTAAGCACTACTGTGTTCCGTTCGTTTGTAAGGCGATGTTGCGAGGGTTATAAATAGTAATAATAATTATTATTATTTATAATTGACGGCGCGCATATTCATCGGCTGCGTCCGGCTGTCATCGACCTATATCGTTTTCTCCGACGCAAAACAGAGCCATTACGTTTAGGATCGGCTAGAGCGACATTTCTATACACTACGCTACGTGTCGTACAACTCCCCACTTGTTATGAATTTTATGATTTAATTATAATTGTGTCAGTTTGCAATCGAAGGAACGAATTACAAGTCATTGTCAATCGTATGCGGCACTTATATCTTCATGCCCGAATATTCACGCCCACCACATGTCGAATATGGAACCAGTTAATCAAGCTTGAAACAAGGAAACTTGAAATCCCTTCATAATAATATTAATTATATTATATTTAACTGACGTTGACGCTTTTAGCCTATGCGGCTCTGTAAAGCTTCATCGGATCGCCTAATCCGTGGAAATGCTAG
>DWHO01003764.1:0-11672 GCA_018247575.1 Eurytides lysithous rurik | reverse complement strand
TATGCTCATCGCACAAATATTTTGTCCTGGGTGGGAATCGAGCCCACGACCTTTGGCTTTGCAGTCAGGAGCACTAACCAACCACTACACCAACGGGCCAGTCAAACTTGTGACTTCTAGATTTGGAGTTGATAACCGAAATGGTGTTTTTTTGTATTAAAAAAAAATGACGCGACCATATATATCGTTTCACTTATCGCGAGGGTAACGTCTCGTGTGAGGTTTACATGCTTTCCCAGTTTTAGCTTAAATACCGATTATATAGTTTAAAGAAATGAACGGCGGGAACGTTAAAATTACTATGTAATTTACACTAGTTATAATTATAATAAAAGCATTGTTATTTTAAGATCTATTTGCATCATTACAATAAATCCGTAATGTTTTAAGCATACTGTTAATAATAGAGAGGATATATTCTAAAGGGCCTGGAGCTCACTTCAAAAACTGTTTCAAGGTATGGAAGTCCAGCGGTTTACTCATAAAAGTTATGTCACTTCATCGTATCCTACATTAGGGTTTAGTTTAAAGGACTGGCTATCAACCTGTCTCGTTTAAAGCTTAGTGTCTGAGATGTGGGAAAACATAATCCATCCCTATCCCGCAACAATAGACTCTGTATCTGGGTTCGAAATGTCGGGAACATCAATCAAATTAAACGAAATAAAATACGTAAACAAGTTTCATTCTATTTTGCTATTCTTTCGGTAAATAGGTATCTAGATTTTGCTTTTAATTACAGTTTTAAAAACATACTTGGAATTCCCTAATAAATTTCGCAACTAACTTCATAAGATGAATGTCAATGAAACAATAAAATTTGACGTTTTCCGCACGACTTTACAAATATAGATAGACCGATCGCAATAAAGTTGTACAGAAGCAGAACAAGCCTCTAGACGACGACAGATATATAATAATTAGCCTTGACATGGTTTTTTTTAATAAATGCCTATCACAACATTAGCTTAACACGAATACTCGTTTTTTGTTTTAACGTTCTCTAACATTTGTGTAAATATTGAAATTTTGTAAAAACAATCACCCGTCCAACACGCTCATTGTGTATTGTGTCATTATCGGTTTGGTATTTAGATCATAACATCGATACAAATTTTTTTAACCGTACACTACTTACACGAAAGCGCACTTGACGATTTCTCGCGAATGCGCTGCGGCATTTTTATGGGCTCACTTGCAAAAAATAAACGGCCGTCGGCAATTTGCGAAATCGTTCAGGCCTATAAATGTATTTGGTGGATAATTTCCAAAAAAGAGAAAAAACAACAACAACAAAATTGCGAACGGCCGATCGGGTATTCATTACTCGTTCGCAACGACCAATAGGGCGGCCAGCTGACGCAAGAAGCCATTGTAAAATATGCGAACGGGCTTCGGCGCCGATAAGTAAGTAATTTTAGCTGGTTGCCATATAAATGCATGCGAATGCGCAAGAAGAACGCTGGCGGGGCTTTTTGCCCGCGTGCGAGAGGTGCCAATCAATTATACTGCGATTAAGTAGGCACGCATCGCTCGGCGACGAAATGTCAGCCAGCGTCTCCTGCCAAGTGGCCTGCTGCTGCCACAGGTGATTAAAGCTGACGCCCATAGCCGCGCCCGTGGGAACGCACCGGCACTATCATTTACGCAACGTTCGCGCAGCCGTACTCATCGCGCGCTAGATCTAGATAGCCCCGTACTGAAAGTGACCAACGCCGAACCAGCTCGAGTACGCCCAGTGGCGGTACTACAAGCAATACAAGCCCAAAAGCCCGGCTTACCCTACTAAGGAGTGTAAATTTATAAATTTTAAATTAGCACATAATTCCCGAATAATTTATTTTTAAATTTGCGCGTTGCAGGGATTATGCGTTAATTAAGATTTATAAATTTTACTCCTTAGTAGGGCAAACCGGACTTTTGGGCTTGTATGGTAGTACGGCCACTGAGTACGCCTAACCGGCTTAGGTGTAGGTTGCTTGAGAATGGGGTGATGACTAGCCGCTATGATTTAGATAATCCAGATTGGATGTTATCCGTGTTTCAAATAAGTCTCTGAGCGTATAGATTTCATGAGTCAAGTCTCGTAAATGAAAATAATATAGAATGTTCTTGTTACGATGGACATTAGAAACAGCCAAAGCTTCATTAAATGATAATTGGAGATCGAGAAATAGACACACATAACACTACACATCTTGCAAATGCGGTGAGAGTAATAGAGCGCGCTTCTAGCTACCACTACACACTCGCTCTATTTTTCTTAATAAAAGAACGCCTCCAGTTTTGCAGGGGCTTTCAGAAACATGAAATCGTGGATACAAAGTACAACTGTTCGTTTGGCTTCGTTTAAAATCTATAAAAATAGAGAGTCCCTGTTTTCATGATATAGAATATGGTAAATGAGCAATTGCCTCGCCTGATTGGATATCTTGAGACAGTATCAATCAGTCTGTGAACTTTTGTCATAATAAAGGCAGGCCCTACGTCTTTATATTGATTGAAGTTTGCACCGGAACTTGATGTCACCAATGGTAAATGACAAGAGTCGTGTACCCACGGTATCTACGAACAACACCTACAGTGCTAATTGTTGCAAACGTGTCGCCGATTCTGAAAATGTGCGCTTTCGTCTACGTAATACCTTAATACTAAATACTTTACGCCCATCTTCTGCCAGGCCGTGATATTGGCCACTTGAGCAGCTCTACCCGCCGGGGCTATAATTGATCTGGTAAAATTCTCTTATGTTCCTTTCAACGTAATCACTCTGCAACCTTAGCGAGCTTTTATTGCATTCATTAAAATGTGAATGTGGCGCAGTATTGCATTGGAAGCTCGATTCAATCGGATCTCGTTTTTTTTTTTTTTAATTGGCAGCCCATTGCATTTCAATAATTATGCGAAAAAATAGGTTAACATGAAATTTATGCTCGCCAAAGCGGTCTTTTGTTTTTTACGTTGCAATAAATTAAAGTTAATTAATATCGGATAATGATGAATGGCCCGCAAAAAAGTTCACCTACTTAAATGTCTTCATTTCGGGTTGTCGAAATTGCAAATGGATGTCTGAATAGCGTTTTTTTTGCTCCCGGCAGCCTGCTGATTGTTGTTGGAATTTCAGTTCTGTCCGATTGATTTTCCCTTTCCAAATTGACGTTGCTTACATACAAAAGTGAACCATTGTTTTACTTTATTAATAAAAAAGATTATATATTTGTGTTGTTAAGAATTGCGAGATATCTCAATCGACCTAAACCGCCAAACATTTTAATTAAGGTACTAAGAGAGGAGTTGAGGAAGTCTAACAAAACTGCTTTTGTGACCTGTGGTCACACTAATATAAGAAGGGGTCTACTACTCCCAATGATTATACTAGAAACATTACTAGCTTCACTAAAATTAATTTACTTACCACTACACTAATTGTGTACCATACGGAATTGATCGTATTCTATGTTTGGTCTCCTTTCTAAAATGTCCAACAGACTTACAGAAGGACGTCGATAAGTAAATTTATCCGTTTCGTTATGGTGAATTGTTATAGTTCCAGTGTCTGCTCTTGATCAAATTTCACAACATACTGCATCCCCACAAGTGCTGAATGCGGTATATGCTTAAAGACAGGTGGACCAGCTGCCCCTTTCTCACATAAACAGTGACCAATTTACATAATACGCCAGTGTGAAAAAAAATTAATAACGGTTATAAAAAGCTCGCCTGAGGCACAGGTGCTTTCGCGGAACAACTTCCGGCCAAGGTTAAAGCTTATCTCGCCTCAGTTATTGCCCGACGGCCTTATATCGGGACCGGTGTCAATATTTTAAGTAAAATAAACACCGCATAACAATCGGACCGCATATCGGGCGTTTATTACGGCCGAATCGTCGACCGCGCGTCACTCATCACGCCCCGCCGTTTGAGGCAAAAAAGTGGGCAGCGGTGAGCAGCGTCGATGCCGAGCGAACATAAAGATTGCCTTACCAGAAACGTCGCCGCCCCTCACTCTGTCGTGATGGTTTTCGTCGCCGAAGAATCGGAATTTATGCTTATTACAACCCATCTTCCCACTCGACGCATTTCGCGCCCGATAACTTGCTAATGCGAAATGTTTAGATTATTTCGTAGACAGCAATAATAAAAATAGAAACTTATCTACTCAAATTGATACGATAGTTGTCATCTGTTTAGTGCATCTTTTCTATGCGGAAGCAGGTAGAGATGAACTTGGCCCTGTGATCGGAATTACATGTATGCTGTAAAGTATCGGAACGTCTTTAATTTAAAACGGTGTAACAAAGCGGTGAAATCAATATTATTCATATATACAATAAATCGTTGTAGTCTGAAGGCACTTTAACATATGAACTCCCAAAATTGAAAGCAAAATAAACTGATGACTTTCAAACATGTGTAAACTTGTACTCGGTTCTTGTTTAGTATTTTCATGATGTTTACAGAATATTAACTTATATAGCGTTGATACAGATATATTTATGATGATGACAAGGTGAATTGTTCTTATTGGTGTCCGTCTAAACGTTTTTATAACTGTATTGATTATACTTTTCTGTTGTCTTCTGGTACTGAATAATGCGTCTATTCTGGTGGCGTCCAGTGCTGTTGCGTAAATGGCCAGTTCGATAAGAATCCTTCCACCGCATCTCTGAACAAAAAAAAAGTGTTATCTAGTCAAGTGTTTTAATAAAAGTAAAACGGCGGCGAATGGTCTAAACAATCATTTAACCAAAAGTGAAGTCCGCTATATGTTTTTCGATCTTTTTATACAAAAAATACCTATACAATCAATAAGATAATATACTGTTTCATGAAAGCATACAACCCACCACCAGTAAATTCGCTGCAAATATTTACACCACGCAGTGCGATTGCCAGTCGAGGCATACCCCCACGATCATATTTACGATGCTCCGTGACATGTGAATAGCGAAATTAAAAGTAATGAACTTAGTAATTTATCAGAGAGGTAAAGAGGTAACCATTAAAATAAATCCACAGCGGAAATATTGTAAATTGATCTTCCTCGCGAACAACCGTCGACAGTAATTGCGAGCCGGCGGGCCAATTACGTTGGCAAACTCTTTAAATACTTTTATTTAAACGGCACATCGGATTCGATTCAAGGATGAGCAACAGTTTTATTAACGGATTATGTATAACAATCGCCGATCCGAGCGTTCAGTTTTGAAGTGGTCACGTATTTCTTTCACTATTTAAACGCAATTGTCCGCGCGGTACGTGTCGATATTTGACTTTTTATTGTCTTTCGCAACACTCGTATGCCAAGGACCCGCGGGAAGGTCGCCCGCTAAAACGGTTATCTTTATGTTATCTGGACGTGGCACGTATAGTGCGCTTTTGGTTTTCGTTGACGAGTGCACGTTGGCGTAGTCATATGGAGATAGTTATGAATGCGAATTCGTCGCTTTTGTTCTGTTTATTGTAGGGTGATTTTCTCCTCTCTTTTTTTTTAATAAATAAATCTAGCCTAGCCACGTCGTAAGTCAAAAATGTTATTGCGATGCCAAAAACTTACCGCTGTGTGGCTCCAATCAAACATCCTTTTGCTTTTATAATTATTTGATAAATGCTATTACGAAATTACGCTGTGGACTGAACGTATTCAAAAGGGGCCGCGTATTTTACCGGAATTCTTCAGGTCAGAAACATATTGCTACACTTCTCTGTGGAAGGAACGAAAGTTTGCAAATATACTTCCGCATTTAAAATATTATTGGTAGTATTCAATTATAGTATTTTGAAGTTGGATACCGTCAAGACTTTATCTTGTGTAACGGTAAAAATGATTACAAGTGTTATACAGAACGTTATCGAAGCTACTTGGTACTGTGCATCGACTGCTACAGCATCTGTGTTCTACAATCCATCACGCATGCTGTGCTCTCCGCAAATAGAAACTCGACTTCGCAATTATTCACGTTTCTATTTTTATATTTGTTCCATTTGAAGCTACGACTCTTGAAACCGATCTGCCCGACGAAATATTGGTGATTGTGATCTGGCTTTAGAGTAGTGACCATTTACAGCTAAATACATTGAGATGGTGGGTGACTATAGCTATCATTGCAAAAAAAAAACATCTGTTGCGCTTACAGGTCAACTCATAAGGTGAAACAGGGGCAGAGGCTCGTCTACTTATTTAGAGGACTACGATAAAAGCTCAAATTTGCGCTGTAAAAGTATTCATATTTTTCGTTTCACTTTACTGTTTCAGTAGTTGGCAACACGGCTATCTCTAGTGTCGCGGTTGTACGTTGGCGGTTGTTATCATCTACCGATACGTGAACTGTTTCCTCAATTGTTAACACCTTGTCAACAAAAAACAGAACGGCAGTTAACTCGTCCTAATATTATTATAATGAAAAATATGTTTCACTGTCATCGTTATCTAAATGTTTTTTTTGATGGGAGTAACATGGAGTAATTTGGAGAGGCCAGCAAAAATGCGAAAAAATTGCAGGAAATGGAAATCTATATGTTAAAGTAATCACGAAGGGCTATTTATTTTAGACATCAAAACACGTCATGGAAAAGGGTGTACGCTCCTTGTGCAAATTTGAGGTTTTATCGTAGTTTTTGCGCACAGGTGAGAAATAGTGGCGCGAGAGGAGCGCGGGACGGAGGTGGAGAGGCGTTGTTCTTGACACAGTAAAACTAGGAGTGCAGTAGGTGCAACTTACGACCCACGCCGAGCTTTTTGCGCGCAACGATCGCTATCCGCATAACCGGTTAGGGCTCATAGTTTTAAGCTCCTTGTGATCCGAAGCTAATGAGTTGGTCCGAGAGCTTTTTTGCCCGCCTTCGCCTATGCGTCTAGATCGCGGCATCACATTAAAATGCCCCAACGTTCATTGCCAACGAACCCGCGAGAATGGCGACATGACGTTATTCAGGGAAATAAAGTATTCGTCTAAATAAAGCTATCGAACTATATAAAATTTGGATAATCGTTAAGGATCGTCCTAGCTATATCAAGCTCCTCCCACCTTTTGAGGTCTTTGACGACAATAGAACAGTACATCGAATTTGGTAACAAAGAAATACGTTGATAGTTTTCTGTTACACCGCTATCCGTGTTCGATTTATGGTCGTCGTGATTTATCGCGCTCTCAATGTAGCTGGATAAGGATTGTTTCGGCATCGGTATGCCATGAATTTGTTTATTACAACGAAACAAGTTTCCTTCGCAATAATCCACTAGCGTTATTCTTGAATTAATATTTATTAGTCACACAATCATTACGCCTTTATGAGGCTGATGAATTTTGGCGAACAGTGCATTTTGATGCCGAAAAGGTGATATAAAGGTTTAAAGTGTACTCTGGCAGCCAATCACATAGAATTTCCTAATGATTGGAACATCTTCACATTTCGTACAAAACATTGTGATGCAATTACTTCATCATTTATACAAACTGTCTAATGTAACGTCGTATGTCATCGTCTCTTTCAATTTATAACACGATTTAGAGATGTGATCAATGTGTGATTTTTCCCTGAGTATCTTTAATTACCCCACCTTCGTGATAAATACGAAGCGGTAACGTGAAATTAATAAATAACACGGAAAGTGTGACGCGATGCTTAAACTTATCGGAGTGTAAAGTTAATAAACATATCTGAACGCTATTGTCTTTCTCGGTCCCAACAATGACATGTTTGCAACACGCAATCGCACAGAGATCACGGATGGCAGCAATTTTATTATGGTCATATATATTTGGTTTTCAATTTTAGACCAGCACATATAACATTTGAATGGGGATATTTGTAAAAAAGGATTATGTCATCGTGGCCGGGATATTTCATACATAAATTCGACAAAATCTTTATTTTCCCGTTCATAAATGTATCCAAAATTATTTTAAAAACATAGACGATATTTCCTTAACTGATTACAATATTTTGATACGAGGCGATGATCATTAAAGAAAATTAGTTCCTTCCACCGTTCAAAACAGCGAGGTCGTCGCGTGTTACATCCTCTTGACTTAATAATGGGCCAGAACACTAACCTCGGCTGTAGACACCATCAGGGACTTTTTAACCACGCTGTTTACATCCTTAATTATGGTATACATCTTAACATTAGTTAATTCGTCGACTATTGCAGTGATTAATATGCGCTTTAATGCTATCTGCGCGTAGGTGCTATGCTTCAGATCTATTGTTCTTATATTGTTATAAATGCACTCATTGAACTGTTCCGTCTATAATAAAATGGAAAATAACCTCGTCGGTCGCGATTCAGCCGTTTGTACATAAATTTCGTGAGCTGTTTTGTCGAATAATTGCCTCTATAAGTCAACGTCAACATTAAGTCAATTTTATTTGGACCACTAACATCGACACTATCAGGGGAATGAGCACACGAGACAGAAACAACAACCGTTTAGTGAGCTCTCCACCGTAATGATGTATAGACGACGAGAGCCTAGTTTTTTTTTCTATAGTACCGGACGACGGTTGGCATAGAAAGAAAATCGTCTCGAAATGATGTCGCACGCCTTGTAATAATGCGGTTTTGTTAAATCTTCAACGCTTATAATAAATCGTGTCGATCCAGGGCGTGCTCCTAATTTGAGACACCGACCTAGCGTTTTGTTTTCATTTCTAATAGCTTAATACGCTCGCTTGGTAAGCGTAAAGCAAGTTTCTTTTTAGTTCGTTTGATAAGTAAGGTTACTGGGGTCCAACGTTACAGGTTCTTGGTAACCGAACAGGTGTTATGGTTGATTGTCCATGAGCGCTAGTCATCAATAATCATCAAGCGAACCGGCAACTCGTTTGTTAAAAAAATAGTTTGACGACATATCTGTCTTTATTTATTCACGATTGACTTGTAAAGAGCCGTCGTGTGTTATGTATTTATGATTCGGTGGATTCAATAAATCAGTCTCCTCTTGACCCTACTTGGACAGTGTTTAAATCACTCGTTCGATAACCACCACACGACGTGCAGGCGCATTGTATGAAGTCAAAAGCAAATGATTAATTATCGACTTTTTAAATTAATGGTAATCGATAGCTTATACCCTAATTTTAACATGATAAAGCTTTAAAATACCAACTGAAACTGTAACGGTGATTCCTAAAGCTCAAATAATTTAAATACAAGCCTTAGATATTGACTTAGCGTTACTGAGTTCTAATATGTAACAACAAGTTAATAATAATATATCTATCGTAATAATAACGATAATAACTTACAGTCAATAACAAATTTATATTCTTAAGGTTTATTTTCAAAGTTCTGCGATAACGGACAGTGACTATTGAAATTAGTTGAGCTCACTTAACTAAGTATTCCGTTACACTTGATCACTAAGAGCTTCTTAGGAATATATACGCAGGACAATGGTCATTTTACAAGCCACCGTTAAAGAGACCATTTACACTACACTGAAACAATAGACCGATTGTTGGGTCCGCGGAAATTGTTCATCACCATAACATTTGATACCTGGCCTCGTTGATCGGTTCGTTTTCAACTACGGATCGTATATAGTTGAATGGTCCAATCAATAAAACTTATTAAATCACACCAGGCCTTGTCGCTGGCGTAAATTGGGATTTCGGGTTATTGGGGAAGCGATGTTTTAAGATTTTCACAGACAAACCACTTTATATTAATCATAATACCTTATTTTCCTTCTTCAATTTTTTTAAATTTTATCTCTCCTGTGTTTCTGATACTGCACGTAAAATTTCAAACCAATAATTCAGAATTATAATAAAAGTAAGTATAAGTAACATCATTGACGAAGATGTCCGCAAGAGTTTTGAATAAAATTCGTTCATTTCAATAAAAATTTTATTACACCGTGACCTACCAAATCATTTAGTTTTATATACCTGTAAACTATATGATAATATGTATTAAATTAAAACACCTTAACTTAGAAATCTTTTTTTTACTTAAAAAAAAATTTCATACCTTAATATCAAGAAACGCGACGTATCTTTTGTTTATCGGTAGTACGGCTACCGCCACGCTGCCTGATCTTGTCTTGGTGACATAACGATTTAGAGTTGGATGTCAACACTGTCGTCGATCTTTGCACAATCCTCGTAAATCAGAGCGCAAGTATTACCCGTTGCTGCTCGTTACGTTTGCTTTTACGTAATGAGTGCATTGAGTTGACGTCAAATTCAGTTTAAACTAAGCGTATCTATCGCGCGATCCTCATTCCTTCGTTTGTCAGTTTCATTTTGGAATACCGTGTATACGAATTTTTTGAAAGTCATAATAATCCGTCGCCATCGGACAGGTATAATTATTTATATATATATCGTATTTCGTTATTTATGTCACACCGAAACGCGCTGCTTAGGTGAAAAATTACGTATATTAAAAAAAACTTCGTTGAAAAAAAAGCTCTGTTGCCATATACAATGCGTTCTCGATAGTTGCTTATGTCCTTTTAGTATTATTTTTATTTGACAAAATAAAAAGACGCAGCAGGTCGTGCGCCTGATAGACCTTACTACGCGGCACACCATCCCATAACAATACAGTATCACATATTTGACCGCCCTTTGGTGTAGTGGTCGAACCCACAACTCTCGTGTATTCGATTCCCACCCAGGACTAAATATTCGTGCGATGAACATAGGTATTTGTTCTGTGTCTGGGGATTGTTTATCTATATAAGTATATATTTAAAAATATAAAAGTATATCAGTTTTCTGATTACCATCGTACGGGCTCTGCCTAGTTTGGGATCAGATGACAATGTGTGAGATGTCCCATGATATTATTATTATTACCTCCTGCTTGGAATATTACTGCGCTTGTCACCCAATGATTCCAGATGTTTTATCCCAATGCTGAGTAATTACGCTGGTAAGATTTCCATTCGAACCGGAACACAATAGCGCTTACACGTTACTGCTAGGCGATAGCAGAATAAGTGGCAGTCTGAATCGTCGGGTTTTCTTTTAAGCAATGGTTTATTACAGTTAACAAAAAAAAAAAAGAAGAATTATAGCAGATAACCGAATAATATCTAGTGAACTGTAATTCTTGAAGTGATATATTTTAATTTTTTTTTTGACATTTTACACATTGCCATTTGATCCCAAACTAGGCAGAGCCTGTACTATGGTGACCTTTTTTAAATATATACTTATATAGATAATTAACACCCAGACAGAAGAAATAACTATGCTCATCGCACAAATATTTTTTCCTGTGTGGGAATCGAACCCACGACCCTGTTTTGCAGTCAGGAGCACTAACCACCACAACAACGGGCCAGTCATCAATTTGACATCGAACAGTGATGTTACATGATATCGAGGAACACAGCATAAGGGAGATTGTGGGTTATTGAAATGGAACCTCGTTACGAAGTGTAGCTCGCGAACAAAGCCCGCATAGGGTGCACTGAGACAAAGCCAGTCGGTGTCTGGTCGCCGGCGAGCCGTTATAGCAGCGTTTAGGCGAGGACGGGAGTGCGAGGCCGGTGCGGGATCGATTAGTGAACCGGTCCCAGTGCGTTGACTCCCGCACGGGCTGTGCCTACGACGCGAATTGCACATGCGCCCGCGCAACAAGGCCGGGGGGGGGGGGGGGGGGGGGGGGGGGGGGGGGGGGGGGGGGGGGGGGGGGGGGGGGGGGGGGGGGG
>DWHO01003763.1:0-11672 GCA_018247575.1 Eurytides lysithous rurik | reverse complement strand
TCGTGACTAAAATTGCATTAAACGACGCACAATTCCCCGCCACCCGCGCACCCCTTGCTCTCACGGTTTTGGAGAAATCAAGTGTTGCTATTTGCAAAAAATTTTGGCCCACCCTGTAGAACCTTTTGCTTAATAACTTATAATATTGTTGACTGGTATGTATATCAGTCGTCTGGTTACCATAATACAGGCTCTGCATAGTTTGGGATTAGATGGCAATGTGTAAGATGTCCCATGATATTATTATCATTGATCTGAACATTGAGTACACCCAAACCTGTTTTTACGCGGTCTTTTTTCATGTGATCTTTTCTTTGTGTGGCTTTTTTGTGCGGTTTTTTGTGCGTTTTTTTTTGTGCGGACCATACAAAAACAGGTTTGGGTGTACTTACTGTTCTTTATAGAGGCCTGATTTTTCTTAAATAGCCTTCGATTCGCTATCGTTCAGCTCCCCGTGTGATGCGAACCCAATGGCAATTATGTTGAAAGCCATCATCGAGTGAAACGAAGCTTCTAAAGTATCGCGTAAGTGCATAAGTTGCCCACAACACTGGAAGGTGTGTCCAGCGTGAGGGTGCGGTGGCACGCCCTTTGTACTAACGAACTTTTAATAGACTTCAAAATTTCAAACCGGCTTCCAATTCGTCTGTTTTTTAACTCGTGTTTAAATTACATATATACTGCTGTGTTTATATTTAATTTGATAATCAGTTTTGATGCTTTATTCATTTTTACCGTCCGTCTAATGGTTAGTGCTCCCGACTGCGAAGCCAAAGGTCGTGGATTCGATTCCTAACCAGGATAAACTATTTGTGCGTTGAACAGAGGTAGTCATCTGATTACCTTAGTACACGTTCTGCCAAATTTGGGATTAGACAGCTGCGTGTGAGATGTCTCTTGATATTAAGTTTATTCATCTTTTATTAAACGGTTGGTTCCATAAAATTCTATTGCTATTGAGCGCTAAACTTCGAATACATACCAGAGGATTCCTTAGAATCTAATGGGAAATATGCTTTTTTTGTGGATTAGGCTGACAAACGAGCAAGCAGCTTACCTGATAATAAGCGATCCGCCGAAGCCAAGAGATAAGAAATGTTTGCAAGATTACAAAACATGCAAATGCGTTGTTAGCCTTTAAGAAGGGAGTTTTCGAAAGAGGATGGGAGGAGGAGTGAGAGGGAGGGAAGAGGTGAGAGGATGCGGAAGGGGAAGGGAGGGGATGGAGTCAGAGGTAGGGGGACCCCTCCCTACCTCTGAGTGAGAAGGGAAGAAGGGACGCGAGGGGGATAGGCCACCTCCTTACTCACCAGACGAATCGCGGAAGCAAAATCCCACTTTATGCTGATTTTCTGCATAAAGTGGGATTTACTTATCCGGTTTATTCTTTACTTATGCGGTTCGAGCCGGCCCATTTGGCAGCAGCGAGAGCTGCTGCGTTAAAATATTATATGACCGTGTTATAGTGAGGGGTTGAAACGTGGATCAAAAATGTGTCTTTTTGTGTACAGCATTTATCCAATTGTTATTTAATTAGTTTCCTAAGTATTAAAAGTATTCAACGTACACTGTTACATCAAAAGGAATCTTTATCACTTGAAGTTTAAACCCAAACTTAACGCTATAATGAAAGGGTAGGTTTATTTTATTACTCAATAATTTGCTGTCAGTATTACATTTAGGAAGTAATGTGAGGAGACTAACAACTTGTGTCTGACGGGAAATGGATTCACTTAATAGCATGTAGAGTTTTTTTTTAGCCTCTACTCTGCGTTCATTAGTCAGAGACATAAAATAGTCTATATCTACGCTTAGTAAATACGTTGGAAGTATTTCTAATTTTATTTTTAGACAAATTGGAACATAGTAATACTTGCACATCGACTGCTCTGTGGCAGAATAACTGGTAATGCAATGGTACCACCTTATCTGGACTCAACAAGAGAGTCTCATAATTTAGATATGGTATTTAACGTTGGACGAACAGCCCCTGCAATATTTTATAAAGCAATAGGTCTTCCCGCGACAAATGACACGGTTCGGTTAGACGCGTTTGGACAACGACTTAGCTCCTTTGTTTGATGTAATATTATTACGATTATATGAAAGTAATATGACTAAATGATTGCACACTCAATTGTTGTTTAATTATTAAATAACGAAATATTCGAAAATTTTGTAGATGTTATATTCTTAATATAATGCGACTAAATCCTCTCTAAAATTACATACACTACGTAGTTTTTATCGATTGCAATGTAAACAACATCCGTGTTGCCAATAATAAATTAAATGCCAATAATACATCTTGTGTTATCAATATTGTACAAACGTATGAATTTAGTATGAATACAGCTTTTGATCTGGAAAGAGACAGAGCCAACAGTGGATTAAAGTCGATGAATTATTTCAAAGTATTAAGTGAGTATTATAGAGAGAAAAAAAACTGTTACGTACCACGAACCCATCTGACGCTCTAATTCAGACGTCTAGCTCAAAGGTGTACGCTTAACCACACGAAGGTTGCGGCTCCAGCTCTGGCCCGAATTCAACATTAGGCCAAAACCGAAACCGAATCTTTGATCGGTCCCAATTTTTTTTGTTTACTTAAAAATAACCCTTTATATATTAAAAAGGACAAGCGATGCAAGATAAGAAGTTTGAAGAAAAATACATTTATTACTTAGAGCACATTGGACATATTGTTAAAGGTATGACAAAATTTATTTAATCTTCGATTTTAAATGATAATCGCACATCTAAGTAATGTCGCAATTAGAGCTCAGGCCGTTCACTTCATTAATAAGGGAATTTTTGCATGCAGTGTTTTATTTGTTCATACGCGTACTGCAATCAGCTTCACCGACAAAACAAAAGCAACCCGCGTAGAGATGCGTTCCACGCATACTAAACTTGGTTCACAGAACAGCTAACACAATGGGTGCAGTGCACACACTTCGTGTTTATTTATTAAAATTTTATCCAAATATTATCTACCATATCGTGCTAAAGGGTACTGGTGTTACCTTGGGCTGAATTTTCGTACTGAATCATAAACAATTATATATAATAATAAGTAATTTGAAGAAATCCATTCCTTTTTTCACCAGGCATTAATATTTACTTCATCTAAACATTTACACCAAAATACCTCACTTTAGACATGTTTCACGTTACAGTTTACTGAATACAATATCTAATAAATATTTGAGTACTGCACTCATCATCATAATATCATTGTAAATCTTTCTTTCTCCTGCCCTTATCCCACTAGGTGGGGTCGGCACAAAACGTATTTTTCTTCCATACTCCTCTATCAGCCGTCATCTCCTCAGTCACATCTTTCACATTCATATCTTTATTTACGCAATCCATCCACACTTTCTTCGGTCTTCCCCTGCCTCTCACTCCATCCACATTCATATCCAAAACTTTCTTAACTATATGCCCATCCTCTCTGCTTGACATGCTTATTTGCTCGTTTGCCTCCTAATTTTGATAAAAGAAGGCACTGAAGCGGTGACATTAAACTGACCTCATAGTAATGACACCTTTAAGCCACCGTTACATAGGCGTCGACAAGTTGCGCATTTATCGAAATTAGGTGCCTGGCCCGTAATGCCCTAATCCTTGAAAAACAACGTCATCACTGTCTCACGAGATTCGAAGCCCCCAGCCAACACAACCACAACCACAAGACTACTGCCAGTTCAATGTTTCCCTAAGTATGAAAATAATGATTGTAGATGTATAAAATGCTTTAATTGTAGTAAGACGTTTTATTTCCAACTTTTAAATGGCTGGTAGCAATTACAACGACCTTGTGTGTATGTAATGTTTTTGTTTCGAATAGTGAAAGGTTAGTCGTTTTTGCTACGTTGATAAGTTTTTGTACATCGCCTTAAGTGGCATTAGGTAGGAAATGACTGCGCGACAGTAAAAAACCTGTTAGAGGTGTTGCTTCAACCTAAAATAGCACTCTGTAGAGATGTAAGCAACTTATACGGAAAAGCGCTGGATTTCAATTCAACATGTTACAAGTGAATGTATTATTAATCTTAAAGACAATCATTTCATTACACACGCCTCTGAAATAGACAAAAAAAAACGCGTAAGTCTAACCCTATTAAACAAGATACTTTGTAACATTCCAAGGACCAAAACGATGAAGAAGATAAATTAAGATCATTTCAAAAGAGCAGAAAGTTGTTTTGGATCGGGATTCCTGTTAACGAAGAATTTGGTATATTAGAATCTCTTACGAAATACAATAATTTCACCCTTGGTAGATCAGGGGTTCCTAAACATGTAGGATAACAGAACACCCATCAAATAATCTATAATTAATGGAACCCTATATCAAATTATTACAAATCAAAAACATTGTAATTTAAATAATAACAAAATTTTCGGTATTATATAATAGCCAAAAATATATATTTTTGCGGAACCCTGATGACTTTTCTGAAAACTCATTTTAGAAATCGCTGGATTAGATATTCATAATCTTTTCTGGAACAATAATAAGGAACGAACCACATACTATCTTCAAACAATTGCTACAGGACACTAAGTGTACGTTAACGCGTTAATAACATATTGGCATTTAATACAGCAATCGTGATACTTGACTTCTGGAACAGACAAGCATGTTTGTTTGTAAGGTAGGCTAATATAAGAAGCCACGATTCGCTAATACACAAAGTAAACTTAAGGAAGGACGGCGCATACGACGTTACTATCTTAAGAACAAACAGTTCGCCTCATCGAGCATTTGGCTTGTAAAATTCAAATAACTAACTAATGGGTAGGGTGAAGTAAAAGATAGGAGTATAATAACCAAACGACGTTAGACAAGTATTGCAATGTAGTAATTTCTTTAGTCTTTTTAAACATGTTAAAGTTGTAAAATGTTAAAAATCCAATTTATTATACACACGTCTATAGTTATTAAATGACATTTAAGTGTTATACAATAAAAAGTATGTATCATAAATATTATCAAAAAAGAAAGGATTCATTTAAGTGCATTCATGTAAATGCTTGAATTTTTATTATCCCAGTAGTGCTAACTTCGACAAAATCTATACCAAAACATAGGTGCCACTCTTATCTATATGAAATAGACATAGAAGAAGATACATATGTATCTTCTTTAAAAGAAGTAAACAATAATCAATCATTGTTCATTCAATTCATTACAATGTGCACAATGGTCGATAATGTTATCAAAAGATATTGACTACCGCTAATAATACGGCAGTCGATAAGATGAGATAGGATGATTCCGATCGTTGTATGAGGTCATTCGAGAAAAAAATCACATTATGTTTTTCCAAAATAAAGTACACACTATACGACAAACCATCTGTAGGTGCTCGGCTTTATAGGCCATTTTTTTTGCATTTAAGTTGCTATAAAACGCACGGAGAGCAGACATACAAGGAAAAATGTTCGTACTAGGAACCTTCATGAATACAAGTGAGTGTACAAACATTGCGTTCCATTTTGAAGTGCAATATTGCCAAATAAATGGCCGGTGACTGCAAAGCCGAAGGTTCCATTCCCAACAAAGAAAAATTATTTGTGCGATGGGCATAAGTATTTGTTCTGTGTCTGGATGTTAATTATGTATATCAGAATGCATTTAAAATATATAAGTATAGTTATAAGTCGACTGGTTGCTATACAGGCTCTGCCTAGTTTAGGATCAGACGGCCGTGTGTGAGATGTCCCTTGATATTTATTTATTTATTTACTCGGCATAAGAATAAGAGATAGTAATGTGCAAACGGTTTAAATAAAAACATATAAATCCATATATGCTGATAGAAATTTATTAACTTGCATATGAATTTATTACGCACATGCAGCAATTTATCACGTTGCATAAAAATGTGAGTGTTGTTATATTAAAGTAAACTATTACATAGTTCATAACTGCGGTCTCCATTGTATTACATTCGTTTCTCATACGTATGTTACATTTGCATATTACAATCTTTTTATCTTTTACATTAAACGTAGTGATTGATATAATTATTCTATTGTAGCGAAACGTAATACGACATATATGATATTTGTAACGATTTTACAAAGAAATAGCCCATTCGGGAGTCATATCTTAGATTCTCGTTACCGATGTCTATTAGTCAACTGTGTCTATAAAACCATTAGGACGACGCACGTTTTGTCCGACCGAATCCGTCATGTTTGCAAACGTTTAGTAAGATCTACAAAGGAACGCGAAAGCAAACACAAGCTTTGGCGATGGTCAGTGTTATCGGTATCTGTTCACGAGGCGCCTGCCCGAGTGTTATCATTGCAAAGATTATCACTGATAAACGGCGTCGCTGATAATTTACTTCGAGCAACGAAGGACGCGCGTAAGTATAACACAAGCGAAACTGAGATTTACGGGCTGCGATATACGGAACAAATTACCATGTGCGCCACTGTGGCGAGGAGTACGCTTGTGCAAGGATTGCTGCTTTGGTATTAACGCACACATTACGTTGCCACTTATTTGCTCGACGCTTCGTGACTCATCTGGATTATCAAATTCGCGATTATGTCAATGTTGGAATGCGCGACATGCAATGTTTGACATTGCTCCTCAATGACACGGACAAGAAAAAAACCAATGCGGAATACGTAATTGTTTCCAATTCTCTTATTTACGCTCTATGAGATAGATACGCCCGCGACTCCACATTAATGTGAAAATCATTGTATTAAGAGCGCAGTCAAAAGAAGTTTTTATTTCCATACGGAATGTAACGTATAATAGTTATATTTACTTTATTTATTCATAGTACAAACACGTATTTTCTCCTATATGGTGTAGAAATCTCTCCGAGATGAGAGTAGGTTTTGTCTCTCTATTCATAAATTACTCTTGTGCCAAAAATTCCTTCGTTTCGGTTGCTATATGAATGAAAACATACCAACCAATAAATACACTTTAAGATTTCTAACCTTAGTAGATTATTTAAAGGTCGCTGTCACAAAGTGAGGCGTTCAATTTTTTATCCTCAAACAACATTGACTACTACTTTGGTTAGATGATGTAACATTTGAAATATTATTTAAACAAGATTTACACGTTAAACCCAAATACTTAGGTGAGTGAGTTATAAATTAATACTCTGTAACAAGTCGAAAAAAGTTGTATTTTATTTACACTTGATGTGTGTAGTTTTCATAGCTAGTTAAGACGGAACAAATTTGATCTTCTTAATAGAAAGATTTTTTACTATGCTACTCAATGTTATAAATTAATATTTGTTTGTTGGTTTGTCATTACTTTTTGCAAGCAACGACACAGTTTATCGGCATGATAATTAGCATACGTATGGTTTTTTCAATGTAGACTTAGTAGACAATGTAGACGAGAAATACAAGAAAAATGAGATTTAACACTATTTATACTACAGGTGTCAAAAGACACCTAATGAAATTTGAGGTTTAGATTGTTATCTAATTTCGTATCATAAGCAGCATAATTTTCTTTCAATACATTCCAAATCTAAATATGCCCAAATAGTACATAAGCATGCATACACAGGACCACGGTAGAAATAGTGTTAAAAACACCAACGCTAGCTGAGCCACGGACAAAGCCTAGTAAGATAGACGTAGTTCATTCTCAGAGTAATGAATAATACGAATTTCTAACTTTCACAACAACGATGAACGTATAACGGTGGTTATCATAACTGGAAACGGACTATCGTTGCCGGTCGCAGTGAACATTGGAGCATCCTAGCTCCATAGCTCTTCCGCACACGAAACGCGCTCTTGTCAGGTGACGTCAGTGAGGTGTGAGTCGATTCGCGTTTTCGCTGCGTTCCTATCGATAATAGGTCAAAAGCGACGAGCTTTTGACTGATATATAAATAATGACGTCGGTCTTGTATAAAAACAAGCACTTACATCGCAAAACAAAACTGTAGGAGTTGATGACATATTACGTATTATGCGAATATTGCACATCAGGGCCGGATTAAGGGGAGAGCATCCGAAGCAACCACAGTAGATTTCATACAAAAAGTCTTATATTTCTTTATTAATAGAATTTACTTGGTTTCACAATAAACTGTTAATTGAAAAACTTGACCGGAATAATTGAGCAGTTTATTTGGAAAATAACTAGGGGCCAGGGGGACTTACACTTTTTTTTCCCTAGGAACTTAAGACTTCTAAATCCGGCCCTGAATATTAAAAAATGAAACCATTTTATGGATTTTGTCTTGTCTTCGAAGGACGACACGGACATGATACATGCCATGAAGTGTTGAAAAGTTTTAATTCAAAGTAAAATACGATGAAACCCGGAAAACACTTTCATTTTATGATGCGAAATTCTGCAGTTTAAGACTGGTAAAGTTAGCAAACGTTTGCTGTATTATGACTGACTATTGAATGAGAACTGAGTTGTAGTCATAGTGGACATAGTTAATCACGTAATGAACTGCCAGTGAGCTGACGTAACGAAAATTGGTAATTAATGACATTCCGACACTTTTGTATTTTGAGCACTCAAATGCAGTACACAAATGTCATAACCATGTTTTTTAAACGATTACTATCATTACGATACAAGTTGCCAGTACACAAAGAGTAAAAAAAAAAAGTCTTAGCAGTAAACTGATCGACGTCATATTCAGTGCTCATTCGTTGTGTATAACGGAACACAGTGAAAGATAATCAAAAAAATCCTAACTAAATCAAACTTCGACCACTAAGCGACTATCGCGCGACCAGTACTTAAATAATTAATTCATTTACTTTACTTTTTTTTTGAAGTACTTCTGTTTTTCGCTCTTCGTTTGTCTTTTGGACCAGAAATCGTATTACGCAATTAAGGTGTTTCGGAACGCGCGTATAAAAACATCAACCAAAACGCTCGCGAACGACCTTGAGCCCTTATTAGCATAAAATTTATGCGGGCAAATACGTTGATATGATAGACTATGCCCATAGCCAAATAGACAACCTCTTTACCGACATAAAGTGGAAACGTAGAATCATTGTGATATCGTAAAGAATCGCTTTCGAATTCAATCGCCGATTCCGATTGGTTCTGGCGAAAGCAATTAATGTTTTTAACGGTCATAGAAACGGTTTGAATTTTTAAAGTTAATTCATGGTACGGGAGTCTATCGTTGCGATGCTTATTTGGGGCCAAGCAGCCGGTTTTGTTGCTCCATGAATCGACGATAAGTCTGGGAACTTCTTAAGGGGATAAAGTATTACTTATTAAAATTATAAGTTTCAAAGTGTGTTTGCTCTTTTTCACGCAGTTTAGGAGGAGGAAAGGAAGTATCAATAAAATATTTGCTATCAGAGAAGTTTATTGGGCGAAAAATTACCATTTTATCCTGGCAAATATGAAATCCACGGGAGAAAAGCCTTGAACAGAGCTTTGAAATTTTACATTTTGTCAACAACGGAACCTCCCGTTGAGTTATCTTAAACTTCTTCTTCGACTTCCCTTCTAATTATATATATGTATATATATTCTTTCTTATACGATCTGATGTACATCCTAGTAGTCTATTGATAATATTATTTTACAGCTGTTATGTTGTCGTTGATAATCGTCAATTGCAACAAATGCCTCTTTTGCATGTTGCAATCGATAAAAGAAAAAAATAATAGGGGTTTGAGCGCTCAATATTTCTACCCCAGCACGAACACTTCCGATGGGGTTCGACAACCCCCGCATGGCGAAAGTTATGAAGGGGTTGTTTGTTTGCATGTTCGTCGCAAACGTTAGTACAGCCTCGACAATATTAAAATTCGACCAATTAGGCAAACCGGTTATTTTGACTTACCTGAGTATATGTCTGCTAGTCCAAGGTTTGAGCACCAAACCAAGCAAGGTCAGTATTAAAGGTACGAACGTTGCATATTCCAGTATCAAAGTATTTCTTTATCGTCGTGCGTCCGAGGTTGAGCGATACCATTGGCCATAACGACACAGTGTCGTCACAGTTTTAAAACGGCACGAGATCAAAACTGCTCGTTGCAAAAGTGCTAAGCACTGCTTGGAAATGGAAAACTGTATTCCTTATAGCATATAAGGAAAAGCTTGGCGGTAAAATAACTTTTTTTATGGAGTAGCAAGCAAACGAGCGTCACGATAAGCGATTACCACTGCCCACAGACACATATAAAGAGGAAATGATATAGACAATTTAGTAGAAATTTATTTTAATTCTCCCCCTCAAAGACTGGCAACGCCACTTTTGTAATGATGCAAATGTCCATGGGCGGAGGTGATCACTTAACATCAGGTGAGCCGCTTGCTCGTTTGTCAGCCTAATCGATAAAGAAAAAGATATTTTCAGAGGCAAACGCATCGGCAGCCTAAAGGGTGGGAATTTTTGGGAGCAGGAGAGATTGGCAAGGATGGAAAAGAGTATTCTACCCGCCACCTCACTTACCAGACAAAACTTTTTTCTTATAAAATGTTGGTCACCTGATTTACCAGACAAAACGCACAAAGCATAAGCACTTCCACTTCACGTTGGCTTTTTATAAAATGGTGGTACTTATCCGGTTCCAGCCAGTCCATTCTGCAGCAGCGGAAGCTAACGCGTGGCCCTACCACCACAAAAAATAACAGGCAATGCATTGGCGCGACTCCAGATGAATTCTGCGATAGAGTACTAACACTTTAAATAAAAGCATTTCTCGTATTCGTAGATGTTAATATCTGGTTATAAAAGAACTTGAATTCGATTATTAATTAATTCAATCCTAACATTACTACAAAACAAGCCGCAGTGTAACTGCATAACATTGCTACAAGGTTACGTTATAAGTTGATGCGTCGGTATTTTCTACATACTGAGGTTTTTTTTTGTTTTTTATAAATAATCTCTTAAACCACCTTCCCTAACGTAACCTAAAATACAAATGTGCTGACACAAGAGACAAATTTGATTAACATCCTACAATCATACTCGTGCAACAATGGCGTGACGTCACAGAATGATTGCCAAATCCGAGTGAAAGTCAATTAAAGGCCTGCCAGACGCGGCGGCGGTGATGCTTGATATGGCCGCACAATGCACACTACTCATCAGATCAGTGTGCCGGGTTCTCGCTTTACGTTCAAATTACAGCGAGTTCTAATCTGTATAAAGGCAACAATAAAATTATTCAACATGCAAAAAAGTAAGATATTTGTGCTTATTTATTTATAACAACTATTTTTATCTATTATACCTACTCCGCGAGGCATGGTACCCAAAATGCCGTCTACGTTTTCCAGTTAAATGGTAATACTTCACCTAAGAAATTTAAGCAAATAAGAAATTAGAAATGTGGACTTTGCTTTGGTACTTTTAGTTGCATCTTAGCGTCTCTTACTACGACATGAAACCAAAGTTGCAGTTAATATTGTTTAGGAAAATCAATTAGGCCCCTCAAATACATGGCAGATATAAATGTAATATTTACGCTGCACATTTAGAGCTATGGTAACTGATGTGAAGTCGCAAACCTCACTCACGTCACGTGGCGGTCAATGTCCGTATATCCTGTACAGAGGAGACCTGTGTCCACCAGTGGGACATATATGGGCTGATGATGTCCTCCCGACCGAATCCGGCCACGGCGGCCGATCTACAAGAGATCAGCCAAGTGCGCAGGACATATTA
>DWHO01003762.1:0-11675 GCA_018247575.1 Eurytides lysithous rurik | reverse complement strand
TTCCCGAATAATTTTTTTTTTAATTTGAGCGTTGCGGAAGCCGGGCTTTTGGGCTTGTATGGTAGTACCGCCACTGCCTGTATGGCACTGTGCTGTTACGAGCAGGTGAATCACTTACCATCGGGCGCACGACCTGCCCGTCCCGACACTTGATCTCCTAAGAAAAACCTGCGGATCTTACATGGTAGGTAAATCTAATCAACAAATTACTCGGAATCTGTTAAATCGAGAAGACAAAGCCATGAAATACAATATTTGCGTCTCAAGTCTATTTTAAGCTTTATCAAATTAATATATTATAACATTCGCTTCAATACTCACTGGTTAAAAAATTAATAATTAATTATGTTAAACAATGGATCAAATCTCGAAAATATTAGTATATACATACACTTGAACAAAGGTTAAATAATAATGCTGAATTTCAAAACTAGTAAAGTGGTTTATAAGGAATTCAGTAAATAATTCACTTAACAACGACCATTTATGTTTATTGGAGTAGAAAAATTGAAACTGATATTAATCGAGACATCCAGTCTATAAAGCCCCTTTTGTAGTACTCTTTTGCATTGGGGACGGACAGTAGCTCGAATACTATTTATTATTTTATGAGCTAAAAAATTATTTAACAACTTTAAAGACGCGTTGTTTATTTTTACTATTAAATTATCGAATTATACCCTTTTGATGTCTGCGGTAAATTATTATTTTAACAAACTTTTACCATTTGGGAATGGTAGTAAAAGAAAGAGAACTTAATATCTCTTCTCCTTTTTAAATGAACCGTATTTTCTAGTGATAGGATCGATAAGCAATTACGCCGAAGCTCTCATCAGGCCTCTTTAATCAAAAACTGTTCAGTGTTGTAAAGTTACAGTTACATAGTATACAAATACAAAGCACGAATAATAAATAAATGTACGTATTTAACTCTAAACAAATTTCAATTCTGACTCTATCAAGACGTATTTGTTTCGCTTCTTACTTTTTTTAGAAAGCTCCAAAGACTTGTGCACGTTGTTCATATTTGACTATAATGATTGTTAATTGATAATATAAAGTTTAATTTACTAATATCACTCACACGCTCGCTTAAGTTATGATTCAAATAATAAGATGTTGCAAAATAACATAAAATGAACTGACCCAGTTTTCATTTCTTGCTTGACCGGGCGTATCTATAAAAACACTAACAAACACCTTACGAATTGTCTTACTCTTTATTGATCGGATAATACAGTTTTTTTAACTGCGATATTTATTAATTGACAAATCTGTTTGGCATGTATGTAATTTTATAAACTTGTCTAATTTAATATATTTTTTTTAGGTATCACATATAAAATTTTTAGATATTCACATTTCTTTTTAATATAACCGCCAAATTTCATCCTCTTCCGTGAGTGTAATAGGCAGTACAGTACAGTAGCAGTAAAAAAGAAAACTTTGTACCGCTTACAAAGTTACATGGAGTGCCGGATTAAGGGGAGGGTATCCGGGGTTAGAGCTCTGGGACCTCTACAAAAAAGAAGCTCCCAACAATAGACTTCGAAAAAATCTTCCAAGTTCCAACGATTAGACACTAGTAACCAACTTTGCCTTTGATATTTTTTTCGCCATCTTCAACCTAACTTGATTTCAACGAAATCATTAAAGATTTTTAATTTAAAAAAAGGTTCCGTTCGTTAAAGCTTAAAATTTAACTTCGCATGATTCGTACGTTTGTCAAAAAAAGTGATTTGGTTTCACAATAAACTATTTATTGAAAAACTCGGATGAAAAAATCGGCGTTGTAAATACAATACACTTCGCCAGACAGACCTGTATATATACTACATAAATAAATTTAATTAAAATATCTTTAAGATAATATACAAACATTTTCCAACGTTACTCTGTGTTTACGTTGACTTTAATACTTTAAGTAATGAACGAATGACACTGAGAATTCAAAAAAGTGCTTGCTAGTTCAAGCATCGAAACTAGTACACGCACTAATGTGCGACATTATTTCACACTTACGTTTGCCATAAGGCGGTATTACTTCAGCTCGGACAGGGAACAGAGATTATTGAAGTGCGTCATAAAATCCATCAGTGCCCTCATACATTCGTTATATAAAGTGACACGGAGAGAACGTATTTTCTCACGTGGACAAATGCTCTGTTGTTATGAACGGCCTAAGGAAACTCATCGGAAGCTGATTGACACCGATTGTTCGTGATAATTCTAATAATAACGGTTAATATTGTAAGTATATAATAATAGAAAATACATAATTTTTATCGAGACCTCTGCCACACAATGCTATGAATTCGAACTGAAATTTCTAACTTCAGCTTTGTACGTGCAACGACTATACGTACGTGCATTGACTCATAATTTTCATACGCATCATAGTTTATTTTTAAACATTTGATCGATAAACATTTGCTGTTCATATATTGTTTTTTGCCTTGGTACTTGATAAAAAATAAGATAAAATTAATTTTAAATAAACACTAAACTGGAATGTCTCTAATTTTTAATGAATCTGGTTTGAAAGGCAATGTTATCGTTAATATCTGCTTGAGAACCACAGCGCAGAGCCAAAGAGGTTTTATGAGACGCTGTTTTGCTACGGGACTTGTCCATGAGTTGCATGCCATCTTGCGCACGCTGTTTCGTCGCTTCATGTCCAGCCGACAGAAAAAAAAATCATTCGCAACGGATCGATTAACACGCCCAACAATTTTTGTATTGAAACAAGAGATTAATATTTGTCGCCACTATTTGATAGCGTATCACAAAGCAAACGTTTTATTATATTATTAAGTGAAACATTGTGCGGATTTCATTTCCTACGACCAATATTCACCCATTTTTTTATTTACTTACTTTCATGTGTTATAAAATGTAAGTGCATTCGACAAGTATCGATACGATACAGTGACGTTCCTCTTTTCTTCCTCTTTCTTTTTTTATAAGACTAAAAATTGGTAGGATTCCCCAATTTTAATTGTTTTGGCTGTATACTGTTTCGCTTATAACGCTTATGACTAAACAAAACAAAGCTACTACGTTATATTATATTACTTCAAGAACCAACAGTGTATTATATCCTTTAGTAACAGCCTCTATATGTCCCACCGCTAGGCACAGGCTTCTCTATACAGAGGGTTTAAGGGTGCAGACCATCGATCGGCCCCCGTTCAGATTGGAGGACTATTTCTTATTCTTTCTTAAATATGCGAGTTTCCGTTACAATGTTTTAATTATACCTACCTCATCACTTTAAATTGGTAAATACATTAATAAATTCCTGCTGCCAGCACCCGGATTTGAACTTAGGTTCCTTGAGTATTTATATTAAATGCGAATGTTAAGATGGATGTGTGGAGTAACAAGAATGGATAAGATCAGGAATGAGTACATAAGAGCGAGTCTGAGAGTAGCACCAGTGACGGAAAAGTTAAGGAGTACCAGACTAGCATGGTATGGGCATGTCACGAGAAGGAAGGAAGCAAACTACCGAGCATGGAGAAACTTTATTTTGTTTACCTGCGTGACAACTGTAGAGTCAAACACTGTATATCACTATACTGACGCAGGCAAAGCCACCAAGCTTTCATTCACACGTTCGTCTCATAGGGTAATTGTATAAAAAATTGTCATATTGAGTATTTAATCGAAATAAGTCTTCAGATCTATTCGTTAATCCGCAGGCGGGTTAGTAAGCTGTGTTCATTAGACGAGGTTAGTAACGAGAGTCTGTTTCAACCGTGCAGGGCTGGTGAACGCGTCGCATTGAAAAAGAGGAATGGAAGAGGGTTGTGGGGGCGGGGCCAGGTGTCAGTGGCACGCTGCAGATCTTATCACGGGACGGGGTTGCGTCGAGCGTCGGCCGACGGCGGGATTACAATCTACATCTCCGTTACATTATTGGGTCCGCTTTGAACGTATAAGACGACGCTCCGTTCTAGTGATGTGTACTTAACGATACAGTGTGGCGCCAACATGACGACGTTAAATTATAACGCGTCAATCATATTAGCAAGTAATATATATAATATAGTTTGCTACGATGGGATTAGGTGTATTGATTAAATTTAATTATGCTTTATTTAATTGATAAAAAAATATGTCTTCAAAAAATAAACGTGCCATAGACATTATATTCTTGCCGAGCCCGTTTGGAAAGAGGATAGACCTCGTTCAAAGATACTTTTAAGTTTACTGAACGGGTATGGTCTCATCAATTGTATGAGGTGTATAAGAACAGTATGTAATTAATGCTCTTGAACGCAATCTTGAATGAATTCACTTTTATTTTAAGGGTAAAAAAGGAAGTAGGAGGCAATCTTTAATACCAAGTCACACTAGTAGACATACACTAATAATAAAGACTTTTGTAGTAACCTTAAACCAGGCGCGAATCCACCGTTGTGGGCACTGTGGGCATGCCCACTACCCCAATTCACTAGTTGTATTTAACTGGTAAAGTTTCACACAGTAAAATAAGCAATGAACAATAAATGCCCACTCGTGTGAAGTCGGGACATGTTATTAGTTTTTGATATAGTTATTTCACGTAAAATGATGTTTAATTTAGTTATATTTGAAGATCGAAAATAACTCAAATTAAAAAATCGTTCAAAACTTAAGTAAGTCCATGATTGTTCATGAGCAGGTTTGTACTCCAACTCGCATTTGGCTGACTTTTGGGTGGATGTGCCCACAACCTTATTTGAGAGCTGGATCCGCGCCTGCACCTCACAAATAACGAAGTTGATTAATTCATATTTTATATTAGGTTAATATTTATATTAGGGTTATTAGGTTATCAATTTTATACATTTGTTCATCTTCTAGTGTTTATTCTTTGTGCCTTTTTATGACCAATATTAAATGTAAATGTTGAATAGTTTTATTTCAATATATATTCGTTACTTTTTAATAATATTAACATCAATGTGACAGTGGTGCGTCGCTATGGCTCCCAAAGGCCTCCTAAGTGTGACAGAAGTAAAACAGCCGGTGCCCTGTTTGCATACTTTATTTCCCCGCGGTCCGCGAGTGCTTAACATTATTATAACGGTATAAATACAATAACTTAAGTAGTATTTAATATATTTGATTAATCAATTTATCTTAATATAGAAGATAAGTAGGAAAGCCAAATATAAAATAACCTGAAAGCTATCCATGTTAAATCTTAAATTAAAATTATATGTCATTTTAATATATGCTCTCAATGAAAATAGTTACCTGGACAAAATTTACATATTTTTTTTATCATTGAGTAGCAGTACCAAGGAACAAGGATATTTATTTTAAACTACTATACGATTACTATCTACAGAAATTAGCATCAATTAGGTCTAAAATATTTTATCAATTTTGCTTTATTGATGATTTTGAGGGGTGACAGAATTCCAAAAAAGATATATTATTTGATATACAAAAAATAAGAATAACTTTTAAAGGTTCACATTAAACTCTTAACACAATCTGATTAAATAAATACATAAGCGATTATTACTTGCAAGATTATTCTTAAACTTACAATTATTAAGCTGTTGATAGTGGTGGCCTGCAAGGTCACGTGCTAATGCCTACTCCGTTATTAGAAACGTACAACATAGTTTTTTTTATAATTATAATGACTCAATAACTCGAGATATACAACTAATTTACGGATTTTATCACTTTTCAATTTGCCTTCCAATTCTCGATGTTTTAAAAACCTTTTGAGGTATCATGGGACAGTCTGTCGACAATTTAGAACCGAATTCTAACCCAATAAATTCCGGAATTATCTTATTACGATAAGTTTTATTTAATAACATTATAAATTGTCAATTCCTAATAATTGGTATTCTATGGTATATTGTCATTTTCGTGTTATAAAAGACGAATTAGCCTATTGTATACAGTACAGGCGTTATAAAACGCTACGTACAAAAATGATTTTTATTAAAAAAAGTAAGTAGATTTTTAATAATAGTATTATTTAATTTCAAATATGTGACAATTATCATGTTCAATTCGAATTTGTTTTATAAAAATAAAAATATGCACTATTTCGGATTACGTTTATTTTTAAATATGGACGCTTAAAGTAGTTGCGGTTATCGCGTTGCATGGGTGCGGTTATGCACCAAATTAGAATTTCCATAAATATCAATACAAGTGAAGATGATACTACAAAGTTATTTTGTAAAATGATGTTCAAATTACAACTTTGTTTTAATCTAATTAAAATTTACCTGACCCGACCCACTTCTTTAGTTACTTTTTATTCGAAAGAAGACGGAGTAATTTTCTGTAATTATATCTATGAATTACTATGGGCAGTGTAAAATCATAGGCATATGCCAAATGCTAGGTCAGAAAAATACAAACCATTAGTACTCTCCGAGAAAATGTTTCATTTATCAAAGACAAACAATTTTGTGAGAGCACTTCCCAAAAACATTTCTTCGTTTAGTAAGGTAAAAAAATTTAACCAATTACCCTGCATATTATCAAGTCTCTCCCGTGGAAAAAATGCGTGGTTGGCTTGGAATTGGCCGTGTCGAACTGGGTACCACGACCTCAGAAAATCGTCGTAAAGTAGAGGTGACAAAATAATAATTAAAAACAAAAATATATTTAATTTGTTGTTATAAACCTTAACTGGTGTATTGATTGTACTTTTAAGATTAATTTTATTACTTTCATTGCTTTGCCAACATTTTTCATTATTGATAATTATATTCAATATTTTAACTGATTTGTTTCTAGTAAGTCAAAACTATTACCGATTCTCTTTCCGGATCCATAACCGGCCAAAACACTTCGGTCAAATGCACATTCTACTGCGTCTTTCTTTAAAGAAAATCATTACAACAAAAGGTATAATCAAATCAAATCAAGATATATTTATTCAAATACGCCTTTTCAACCATTACCGTTACAATGTACTAATCCTTAATACAAATTAATCGCTATCCCACATACTAGTCAATTCATTCCACGCATTTTGTTCTACCAGAATCTCGTGAACAATAGAAACTAATTGCTTAGCTTTAAGCAATAAAATATCTTTAACTCTATTTTTAAAAAGGCCAAAATAAATCTAAGAACAAATAGAATCTGTTATATTTTACTAAGAATGTGCAAACTCAAGGCCATGAAGGATTTTTTTACCTTTTAGAGGTGAAATCGAGGTGTCACATATTTATTTTCATTTTCAGTAGTGTTTCTGTCAATGATTTTTATAAAGTTATTAAAATTTTGTCGTATAAGTAATATATTAAGAAGTATGTACATATTGTGAGGCAAATGTCAAACTACTTTTTTTAAAAAACACCTGGAAGGAAATTAGAGTTTTCAAATTATGAATAGCCCGCAAAGCTCTTTTTAAAGAATAAATACTGAATTTATCTAATGCAAAACATCCCAAAATATTTTTTATCATAAAAGGAATCGTTGTAATCAGTGACTAAAACTGCTTTTAAAAGAGCGTCAAGCATTAATCTAAACGTTCAAACTCTACATTACCATAACCATTTTATAATATTAAATTACGAGACGAACAAAGCAAATCGTGTGCCTGATAGACACTCTTACCCACAATATTATAATACAGTATTTAGAACAGCGTGGCTTATAAAGCATTTAGCGCTGCGGTGGTGTAAGGGGGTATATATCAGTACTTACTCTGACGATATTGCCCTTCAAGCCAGAATTCAGTAACGGTTACGTGTTACTGGTAATGTTGTCAGTTATTTACTGGGCATAAAGATATACAATCTTAGACTTATGGACGATGGGCGCAGCACAAGCGTCGTACGTTCTACGTTGTCGTTTACCTGGGTACGTTTGGTGTTGGGTGACGTTTACCTGGAGTAGGACTTGCTTGTCGTGTTTTTTTATTTCATAAAAAATAATAAAAAAAAGTTTTTATTACCTATCTAGACACCACTTAAGTGGCAACAGATAATTTGTTTCTATGGATTGGTAGTTGCGATCTATATCACATTTAACAATTCCTTTCTTATAAAGATACGATAAAGATTGTGTATCAATATAAGCAACAGGTTTTATATAAAAAGTTAAATGAATAAACAGACATAACATTTAAGTCTGACACTTGTTACGATGAAGAAGGTAATATTTTTGGCGACCATTCTAATTTTCTTGGGTTTAGGAGCTGATGCTAATATTATTAAAGCAAAGCTTCTTGGGTGAGTGTGAAATTAATACAAACTTTTATTTTTATTTTTTCGTTACATTCAACTTTTGTGTCATTTTTTTTATACTTGGTATTTCCACAGTTATTGCTTTATAATCGTATAGTATATCTTTTACCTTTATATGATAACTATTTTAATCTTAGTTTATACTGACTTTGTTTTTACCTTTTTAGCATGGATAATTTTTAGTGAAAATTCATTATTTATAAAATTGATAAAGTTTTATTTCGACTTTATGTTTTTCGTTACCTTTTTTTAAGCTTTTTTCAGACATACTTAAGCTGACAAACGAGCAAGCGGCTCACCTGATGGTAAGTGATCACCGCCGCCCATAGACATTTGCGGTATTGCAGAAGATACAAATGCGTTGCCAGCCTTTGAGGGGATGGATTTTTGAAAGAGAAAGAGAGGAGAGAGGGTCATCAGGGGGAGGGGATAGAGGAAAAGGCAGGGAGGGGAGTTAGAGAGAAAGAGGAGGGAGGAGGACCTCACTCACCGGACGAAACGTGGAAGCGATTTTCTGTAAGGTCGTGGTACTAATCCGGTTCGAGCCGGCCCATTCAGTAGTGGGAGCAGCTGCGTGGCTCTACCACCGTGAGAGAGAGAGAGTTTACTAATTTAAATCTAAGTAAAGAAAAAAATATTTTTAAACGACTGTTTGATATTGTGTACAATTTAAAAACATGCATAAATTCGATTAAAGTTACTTTAACATGCAATGCATTTCAGAACAAAATGGGGACATGGACTGACTGCAGACATCAATAGCTACATCGATGAAACTGTCGATTTGCTTGTTCCTTTCATTCAGAGCAATGGTTTAGATCCCATGGAATTACCCGAAGTCGTTGAAGGATTCGAAGTTGTTAGTTTATTTTGATTTTTTTATTTACTGCCGTCATTAGAGATTATGTCAAGTTACGGTTACACTAGAATGAAAATCGTAAAGTTGTAATTTTCACACAAGTATATAGATAATTGTATCAAAAAGAAAGACAGAACTTAGCGCATGAACTATCATATTCTCAGTTCGCAAGAAGTTAAGTTGTTAAGAACATTATGGTATAATTAACTGACTGCGATTACAAAAAACTCTAGTGACGGCTTTGAATAGTCGTTGGTATTAACTTATTTTAATATAACGGCTTCCGCGACTGATTTCTCTTTATTTGTGCTGGGTGTCCGGCCCACCAACGAATAAAGAAAAATAAGTGCATCTGTGTGTGCGCATAAACTTAAGCACTGACACTGTAATGTTTTCGATGTTTGTCGATCTTCGGTCTGTCATTGTTCACCCAGTAAAACATTATTGTGGAAAAGGTTGTTGAAATAAAAAGTAGTTTTCTGTGGGTAGAATAGTGCTCTGGTTATAAAGGGGCATAAATGTAAAATAATGAATTGTTTGCACAATAGTTAAATCTTTGTTAAATCGGGAAATTTTAGGAGAACTGTATCAAAATTATTCGAGTAACTGTCTTAAATAACACTGACAAATGTTCCGTTAATAACTTTAGAAAGAAAAAACATTCTCATCGGATTTCGATGTCAAATTACAGAATTATCATATGATATTTATTTTGAAATCTTTTATCAGTCTATTATAGGCTTATATTAATGTTTGGCCTTAATTTACTCTAGCTTATCGATACGTTTATGCAATAGTCATGAAGATTATTATGAAATTTTAATGTAGGTGTTAGTAGACAAAACAGGCTCAGTTAATATCATTTTAGTACGAAGGATACAAAATAAAATGCTATTAAAAAGCCAGCAGCTACCGCCGTTACGCGACTGGGCAAGGTTTTCCAAAGAAAGTCATAAGACCCATTTACTGTAACGTGGGATTGCAATTGCATTGCATTTCATCTCGCGAGTGAAGCAATCGGATCTACTTTCAATCGCTAGAAAAATAAGCATGACGCTACGTCGCTCACTAAAATCATATAAAAGTAAAAAATAATACGATCCACGTATTGTAATGGGTAATGTCTTTAAGCGTATGTAAATTAATATAAAAAAAAAACAAGAAAAGCAAACAATTCTAAAAAATATAATTTTTTATTGGGATTTAAAAATCAATCCTTGATATCTAATTTTTAAAGATTATATTATATAATGTTGGCCATGACTACGTTTAACTGATCCTGACGTGAAATCCAATTTTAATTTAGTTTTTCAAGTATATCGGCCGGTATCTCATCGACGACAAGTATGACGTTGTCTTCTAGTGCTTAAACCGATGCTGGTCTATCGACATAAATAAGAGATTAGTGATAGATAGAGATATTATAAGAGACGTACCCCACAAAAAAGAGTCCAACGGCGTCAAATCGCACGATTTAGGCGGTCAATTCACTCGTCCACAACGAGAGATAAATTGTGAACTAGGTCCATCGTTTCGTGTGCTGTGTGGCATGTGGCACCGCCTTGTTAATACTACATGTTAACCGGATTTAGCTCGTGTATTTTGAGCAATAAAAAAAATAGAAATCATTGTACGATAGCGATCACCATTGACAGTAACCTTATTCTCATCTTTATCGTCCAGAGAAATCACTGGCCCGTATATGTACTTTTTGTGCGGACCAATGATTCCTTCGGACCACAAACCGCATCAGACATTGCATTTTTCGGGATGCATTGGCAGCTTTAGTATCGCTTGTAGCTGCTCCGCAATTCTGCTTATTAACGTATCCGTTCAACCAAAAATGTGCTTCATCGCTAAAGACGATTTTTTTAATAAAAAAAGCGATACTGTATTGTGCATATGAGTATTCTCGTTTAAAGCATGAGTAGTCCTTCATAATAACTATCAATTAATACTAAACCATTACATGACTAAATACTCTTTATAAAGATTTAGTATATCAACAAAAATAATGCGGCTGAGGTATTTTAAATGGGCATTATCTTGGTTTAATATATACAGTGTCCCTGAAATAATAATGCACCCTTTCTTATTTTTTTTTTTTACATAATTTTAAGTATTACTATAATAGTTTCTTTTTTCAATAATTATTCATGGAATAGAATTATATTTTCTGTATTTTTCAAACTATAAAATCGCATTGACGTATATGTTTATATTATGTTTCATTTTGCAGAAACCATTGTTAGTTACGTATAGCGCATGGTTGAAAATATACAACGGCTATATGACAGGTCTGGTTAACTTGTCCCGTTTTGGTGATCAGAAGATCAACTATTTCGCTAAAATGTTGCGCGTCAGGGTTCAACTGCAATTCAAAGATCTTGAGGTATGAAATATTACGGAAAGAGTATAATTACTAAATTGATTTTTTTCTCGATGCTAGAGCCACGCAGCTGCTCCCGCTGCTGAATGGGCCGGATCGAATCGGATTAGTACTACGACATCGACACACAAAATCGGCGTGAAATGGAAGTGTTTTCGTTTCCGCTTTTCTCCCGGTGAGTAAGGTGGCCTGTGGTCCACTC
>DWHO01003761.1:0-11675 GCA_018247575.1 Eurytides lysithous rurik | reverse complement strand
ACAGTATAGCGTGAATCGACCCTGTGTGGTTAATTAAATCTATTCCTCTCGGGGCTGCGGTCTTTAGTTAGACAGTTATTAACTATCAGTAACAATTATCTAACTATGGAAACATTAATAAACTCTACAGCATTAAAAACTATTGGTTTTAATTACATGCACTATACTTACACATAGACTATACGATTAATGCACGCGAAATTGATATAAAACTTTTTTAATCTTGTAGCTTTGCGACCTCTGCCCACTTAAATATTAGTTAAATGTTAACGTGAATTTATTTCGTTTGATTGCATCAAACGATGAATTATTAACACGTCATATGACATGTGAATAACTACCATACGAATTGATATGCTCTTAAACCTTTACCAAGGTTAGTTTAGTCTGCCGACCTACTTCTGACTTTTACTTTGTGTTATAAATCCAATGAGATTCTTCCCTGTTTTCTGAAGAGAAACAATTCTAACTATGTACGACTTGTATCATAATTATAAAAGCAATTGGGCGTAATAGTAGCGATTCTTTATTAAATTGCCTGAGAGCTGAGCCTGTGAGGTTCATGTCAGGAAAATTTACCTCTCGCAAACCGTAAAGCTTTGCAACGCTCCACGCTCCGTTGCTTTAACAGAGAACGCTTTCCATTGAGCGCTTTTTTTTTTAACTTTCGACACGGGCACGTACCTCTTTACGAAGACATATTACATTCAGTCAAACGCTTTGTAGAGCGCTTGTGATGGAGTAAACACGTCGTTATGGATTTGAATAAATTTCGAGAATATTTCTTTGTACGTTCGTTATACCAACGGTAAGTCCCATGGGTGTGGTTGTCACATGCCGGCCGCTCAAAACATTATTACATCTGGCTAAACGCAAGAATAACTGATGTTGCAATACTGGCTGATTACTATGATAAAGCCACGGAGCAGCTTCCGCTCTTGCTGTATGGACCGGGTAAGTACCACGACTTTCTAGAAAATCGGCGTGAAGTTGAAGTAATTTTGCTTCTTCGTTTCGGCTGGTTAGTGCGGTGGCCGGTTACTCTCCCCCTTCCTCCCCCTCTTAAAAGTCCCACCTTAAAGACCTTTGATGTTGTGGATGTCCACGGGCAGCGGGAGTTGTTTATCCATCAGTTCAGCGGCTTAATCGTTTACCTCCATAAAATTCCATAAAAAAAAAACTTGCTGATAGTTGTTTTTTTTTGGAACATGAATCTTTGATGTTGATATATAAGTATCAACTAAATAAAAGTAAATATCGTGGAACATCTTACACATGACCATCTAATTCCATAAAACTAGCCAGAACCTATACTACGGTAACCAGACAACTGATACATATTTATATATTTTAAATCCATGATTATGTAGATAAATTACATCCAGATACAGAAAAAATACCTTTGCTCATCACACAAATTTTTGTCCTGGGCGGAAATCGAACCCACGACCTTTAGCTTTGCATCCAGGAGCACTAACCACTACACTGACGGGCCAGTCATGTCAAATGTCTGCCACTATGTTTTATTGCTAAACGAAAGTGAATGTTTCCGTGTACAATATGTCTCTAATGCGTATCCAAATCATTTATGCTAAAGTGTTGGATTTTTGACAATAACTATATTCAGCTGGAATCTAGTAATATGGAATGCAGGTAACTTTCTCACTTAATTTATAAATAGGTGAAATTAGAACCTGAACTAATTAGAACTAACTAACTAACTAACTTGCATTTAACCTGTGGACTACCACAGGTTCAGAGCTTTAACAGCCGTGATGCCAATACAGAATAAGCCCTCGGCTACCTCACTCGCTGAAAAATACGCGATAATATTAAAAACTTTTACTCCACAAAGGTCTCTGGAAACTTAATATGAACAATAATAACATATTTGGTTCTCTAATTTGCGGGGGGACTCTGGTTATGACTCTTATTTCTAAAAATCTAAACTTTAACGTTTGAATAGTGAACAAAAGTAAATAAACAATGCAATTGGTGCAAGAGGAAAGATAAAACATTAATTATCGCCTACTGGGGAGTCGTATAGTAATTATGGCCGTAGCTGACGTCATTAAAACGGTGCACCCGTTCTGTTGTACGACGAGATAATGAATAAACAAACCGCATTTACCGCGCACATTGTTCGCATACGCCGCCACCGGCACTTTTATTTTAATTAAACAATATTAACATGAAAAAACGTCCGTCACTTCGCAGCGCTTTTGGAGTACGATAATGCGGTTGGGATTAAATTTTATGTAAGTCTGACTGGGTCTTGCCATCGGCATACTGGCCTCGACTCGACTTTGTGGGATTTTGTTTTTCCTTTCTTCTGTGTCACTGAAGTCTTTCGAGACTTCAAAAGAGTTTTGTGTTATTCTTCTGTGTGTGTTTTTATTTATCACTGTTCTTTGATCCATGTCATATTCCAAACCACTTCTGTGTAAAAATCAAATCAATCCTTTGCCCCTTCTCTGTGAAAAAGGAGAAACCAACATCCTCACATGCGGTTTAATGATTACGAATCTATGTAGATGATGAAGAAGAAAGTCGACACAAGATTCTATAGAAGATCGCGTGTCCAAATGAAAATAGCGACGGTTTTTCTATCGCTTCCCTAAGTTATACGAGACCAAACAAATTCGATTTAGTATTATCTCAAAGAGTTTAAGCGAAGCTAATAATCCTGTCGAGCTTGTTAAGGATTTACAACTTGCTGCATCAATACTATAATAAAAATAAAATGAAAATGGTAATCTTCTGTCACCTTAAATATGTAAACAACTTAAGAAATGCCCATGAAACTTATTCGGACGTTTCTCTGCTTCTTAATCTTGTTTTATTTAAGCAGTTCAGCGCTTCTTGAGATATCTACAGAAAATTGTGCCAGTTAACTGTCTGTTTGTACAATCGATTGCTTGTTCTCGCTAATAGAAAAGCAGTACCGCCTTCGTAGACACATGTCCATCTGATTAAATTACTTCAGTGCTAAATGATGACAAAAATTATATTAGTAGCTTGATATTAAAAACCCATGTTTTAAGGTGGTGTCGCCACTTTTCCATCCATATGAGACAAAGATAAATAAAAAATAATTCAAAAACCAGGTTTGCTATTTTGAATCTTTACACCGGCATAACCCTTGTTACTGTATAAATATCGGTTCAGGTTCCGTTTAAGAGTATTTTTTGCCGTTCTGTAAATAGGACTTTACGGAAATATTCACAATTTTTAGAGTTTAATTCCCAACGCCTAGACTGACAAGCGAGCAAGTGGCTCACCTGATGGTCAGACTACTCCATAAAATAGATTATCTTTGGTTTGATCCACACAATGCCGAATAAAAAACTAAATAGATTACAAATAGGCCCTCGTTGTTTTTATATAGCTCAGACCCCGACTACAATATATTCTAGGCGGCTTTTGAAACAATTTGCATACTATTTCCCGCAGGCGAGATAGGCGACCTGTGTTCTAAATTATCACGGTATTATGCAAAATCGTAATGATAACGAAGCATTGTATTTAGGGCTAATGATAAGATTGTATAAATGATGAACGATTTATCTTAACTTCTAGATGGATGTGATAAATCGTTCCTAACTTCATTCCGACTCAAAATAGAGTAAGAAAAATATTTACCTAACTGATTAACGTTTTTTCTAGCCAAGAGGTATGCCTCTTATATATAAATAAGACACTAACCACAATACAATATATGGCATGTGGTTAGTGTCTTATTACTTTCTCCCCTTTATCCCATGTAAAATACTTCAAAGCAACTTTCTTTCTCTCATATCATTTAACACTGCATCTTTTAATCTTAATTTGGATCTTTGAATCTATGACCGTAAATCAATTATCGTTTTCTTAGCTACCAGTTATCCTGGTGACTATCCTATAGGTCCTATCTAATCAACTTCAGAGAATCTTTAACAGGCACGGCTCATGAGTAGACCAATCAAAAAAATCTCAAGTGGACATTACATGAAATTAAAAACCAAGATAGTTTCAGTAACCGTGTTTTAGTGTCAACGACATTTCATTTTCATTAATTTTCAAAAGCAATCGCGTATGACGATATTTTTTTTTCACTGTGAACCGTCGTCTCGGCCTCGTCTCGCTTATAATGACGCTAAAAAATTGTAATCATCAGATTTAATAGGTTGAAAACAATCATAAAAATATAGGTTGACGTTGCATTCGTTTGTCACACTCGCAGAATGTTTTATTAATTGAAAAATTTTATTTAGATAAACCTACCTCAATGAGACGATATTAAAAACTAATTTTATCATCATTTTACCAATTTTAATACTCAAATTTGCAGGAATATTGTCATAGATTATTTAAAGACTGATCAGTAATTTAAAATTAAAAGTCTTGATAAATTATTCTTTTCTCATTATATATTAAATTGCGTACGATTTTATGGCAAAATTTCAATAAGCCCTCATGTAAAAGTAATTATAATTCTAGGCACCATCTTAAGTTTTCTGATTTGCATAACGTGCAATTGTTTTACTCCTGAATTATAACAAGGATTCTTAATAAGATATTCTTCTTAGTGACTAGTGTTGTTGCTGCCTGTATTTTAGGAGTTTAGATATCTTATTATTATTAGGATTTTAATTTATCCCGACTCATCGCATAAATATTTTGAAAAAAGGAGTAAAACAAATCAAATATGTTGTATCAAAAATGTACCAACTACCTATTTTTTTATTACTTAAATAATCAAGTAATAGATATACAAATTTATATAGAAAAGAGAAATTCATTTATTTATCATCATTTTCTTATTCTTCAAATACACTGAAAGTGTTATTTACCCCTTTGAATTGCTATCTCGCGTTTAAATTATAAAACTGCGAATCTCAAAAGTGTCCGGAAAGCTTTGAGCTTTGTGCGGGGTGCGCTCGCGAAATTACGTTCACTTTATATAACGCCAACTGTGAAATTGCTAAAACAACTATAAAGAGAAGATGCTTTCGGCTGCATTTTTTTTCGTATGAGGTCGACTTGCATTTTGTGCTCAGAAGCCCTCTGAGACGCCTCCATTGGCGTCTGGAGGACATAAAAATTATTTTATGGCGCAACCTACCGTTCAGGCAGTATTAATATTTCTCTCAGTTATATCCGCCGTGTAGGTGCTGCGAGAAATCGTATTCAAAATATTCACTTCGTTGCACCGCTTTTAGCTGCATATTTATTGTCGGTGGCATAATTTTATTGATGCATATGTAAATCCGTTTATAAATTTATTTTCTGCATCATTATTACGTTATATTCATTTGATTCCACTGTGTGATAATGTTATGAACTATTTTATCAGTAAAAATACATTGACGATAAGAAATATGTTCTTAAAGATTAAACATGACTTTTAATTATTTTATTACTATAACGACCTACTTGTGTTAATAACAAAAGTGTGATTTAAAATTCTTTAAATATAATGTCGATACTGAAAGATGTTGTCATGTTTCAGTATGTGTTGTATGATACATATCATATATTTATAATGATATGTATTTGGTATATATGTATGTATTATTATATATCTATATTCTATTTCTTGAGTTTGATAATATTCCTTTCTGTTACTCCATATAAAAGTATAATAATGTACACTTCACACCTACCCAATTATATAACTTTTGTTCTCCTTCTAAAACGGTTTGCTGGAAGAAAACTCTTTTTAGGGTTAAGCTCGCCTTTGTACACGCTATTTGATATGCAAGATCCATTTGTCTGTATTTTTAAAAATGTGTACAATAATGTATAAATAAATAATTTAAATTTTTTACATATACCTATATATAAGCTGTGAGAAGTTCAAAACCATGCATGGTGGTGATGTTAACCTATGGAATTGATCGGTGAGGGTGGTGCGACAAAACAGGACTGTTTATTGGGCAACGATAACGCAGAGTTATTTACAACGTTCATTATTCATGTCCCGGTAACGTTATCCGTGGACGTTTACTCATCCATCTTGTATGAACCGGAGCTTATCTTAAATAGATAATACTAATATAAGTCTAGAAATGCCTGTAGAATCGAAACATTCTGATAAATACATGAGTAATCCTAGTAGTTCTCCATTTAAGATAAATTATGTACACCTTTCAACCAAATATATATTATTATATAAGAAAGCGTGGTAAACTGTTGAGATTGACGCCTCAATTAAAGAAAATTGTATTAATATGCGAAGCAAAATAAACAAGCATTAGAACTACTAAAATCAAAATCATTACATAATTTATTACTTCAAACTGTCACATAGATTAGTTTATGTTTATATTGTAAAATAATGTTTTACCAATGATTGATGTTCTACATACATTTAATACTAAATTAAATATGTTTGTTGGTTTTAATAGCAAATAAATAAAATAAACATAAATAACTTTTTTCGCAAAAATCTATTTTACATTATGTGATTGAGATTTCCCAGTAAGTAATTTACTAGAAATATGTACTTGTGCTGGAAATGTCTCGCAACTTCCCCAATGCGTACCAAAAAGATTTTATAAAAAAAAACAAGAAAAATAATAAAATAAATCAAATAACAGTGTTTTTAATATATAGTATGTGTATTTAGTGAGCCTGATAGTTAAATAAGTTCCCTTTTATCAAGAAAATATTTCAAAATAAAAAAAATTAAATGAAAACCAAAATCCCCACGAGCAAAGTCACAGGCAAAACCTATTATAGACGTAATATAAGAAAAGAGTGGTTCGGATCTTAGAAACGGGGAGCAATAAACGCTGCAAATAGTCCGTAAACCCTATGAAGTCTTTTTATGGCTTTTTAAAAGCATATACGCGATAAAAAGGTCACTCAAGTCGTACATAAAAATATAGGTATCTGCGCCTTAGTTATTAATTTACAAAACATATTTTACAAAATAAATGATTTAATTTTAATAACGACTGAACATGTACCGCTAATTATCCTCCAGTTTTATGTTTCGTATTTTGTATTGAAATAAATTAAAGGGACGTTCTCGATAAATTTGTTACGCTCAGTTGGAGCCATTTAATTTGCGTTACGCAATTACCATGTCGTTAGTATGAATTTGTTTAACAAATATACCATAGGAGCTTATTTATTGATACTATTTTACTGAATAGAAAGAAAACTGTTCATAGTTATTAAAAAGAGCGAGAAAACATTTGATAATAAATTAAACAATTAATATTGTATTTTATTTTTTTTTAAGTTTTGATGTATCGAATACCCGAAAACATTTGCATATTTTATGAAACGATCGGAGCGAAAATTAACAATTTTTAAAATAACAATAGACCGCACTAACAGTGCTGTCAGAAGGACTAAAATCTCAGCTCAATCCGTGAAACATTAATACAAGAATCGGTTATATTTTATAAACCATCGTGATTTTGCAAGAGAAAACAATAGTTTCCGCTACTGAAGAAGTGTTTGTGCTTCCGTGTTTCGTCCGGTGAGTGAGGTAGCTGGCCCACCCTCTTACTTCATCACCAGCCTTCAACTTCCTTTTTCAGTCTCTCTTTCCACTTCTTGCTTTCCCCCTTTCCCGAAAGTTCCCACCTCAAAGGCGGGAAACTCATTTGCAAAACGTTCCAAAATGCTATGGGCCACGACTATTGCGTTCCATCAGGTGAGCTGCTTGCTCGCTTGCCCACCTACTCCATAAAAAATAAAAGTAAAGGACTGACTCTGTATACATAACCAAGTAAATATACTAAAAAGAAACATTACTATGTACCCTACACACTACACTAGTAGGTGGATAGGTCGTTTAAGCATGAAGCAGTTAAAATGACTGTACGATTACATTGAGAAAGAAAAAGCAATAACTTGACTATGGGTCTGTTGAACTATTGGTAGTAGTAATATTGTTTTAAAAGGGTTGTAATGACCGTTCTTACGGAACGATGTGGACGACGGGTAGACACCGGAATACGCCCACACTTATCGACTTTCTGCTTGTACATTCATTTAACGCAACCTATTTAGTTTTGAGTGCGCGTAAATGATCTTTATACCGTTCGCAGCAAGGCCTACATTAGAAGATAACTCAGCTCAGGTTTATTAGTTCAGTTTCCTCGTTACGGTCACCACGTGACCCAGTAAGCTGACAGCCATAATAAAGACACCCTTTATTCTATTTTAATTATTTTAAAACATGACTGACCCATTGTTTTATAAACTAGTAGTGTAAGTATGTAATTATTTTATAGTTCATATTGTTAAATTGTGTGCCGCACTGCGGGGGTATGCCGTGTTTAAAAGCTTTGGAAATTTCGTTGAATGGAAAATGATTTAGCCACAAGTAAGACAGATAGTCATAATTAGTGAACTTTTATAATTAGTGACTTTAAATACGTATCAACGAAACTGACAGTATATGAAATTATGACAGTATAGAAATACTCTTTGCATTTCTAAACTCATGTGTTTAACGATTTAATTGGAGTGGATATGAGTTCTTTAATATTTATAAATATATGGATTGTCATGATGTTATCATCAGAAAGAATAAAAACTAAAAACTAGCACTAATTAAATAACAATATTTTTTTGACAAACAACGAAATACAACCATCGTTTACTTAAAATATTTGATATTTGTTAACTTTGCTGATTGGTTCACCATCTATAAAATGCACGAATAAGGGTATTCCTGGAATAATATTCCAGGAATACCCTTATTCGTGCATTTTATAGATGGTACATGCGTTCAAACATGCGCCCTATTACAATTATATAATGTATATAATTCATCGATGAAATGAATGTAATAAAAAGATTAATTAATTTTCAGTGACGAATTGTTATTGTGCTTATAATTTAAAATCGATATATATACCTACTTATTGAGTCCATGATATCGTCCGTCTTTATAATGATGATAACGAAAACAATATTTAAAAAATAAAGAAAGGCGAATGATTAAAATATGTCATTGAAGATTGAGGTCAGCGTAGAAAATGTTATTGTAACCCCCAAGGCAAACGCGTCAAGTTACTGAAACTTCACGCTACTTATTCAGTGCTTCTGTCACTTTGTGCTTCATAATGGGACCAAGAGTTTCCAGAACTTTCCAGAATGTTGCAGACAAGCAAAGAATGTCACTTTATACTCGCCAGTAATTAGAACTGTTTTAACTTTAACCCGTTTTCTGGCATAATCGAGACATGAATGCTCAGTGAAATTGGTTTTCGGATTTAATTAAACGCTGTGAGGCTGACGGTAATACTGTTGTCGGACGGTAATACAACTGTGGTTAGTCATGCGTTTTATGAAATAATAAAGGTCTATATATAAATAATTGTGACGTAGATCACCGTGTGTCCATTTGCATCTGTAGTTATTGGTACAATATCGAAAAATATTATATCTTTTTTAAATAAATAAATTGAAATCAAACGAATATATAAGTCTTTAAGCTTAACTCAACTTTAACTTTTTTCATTTCCGAGATTTGATGTATACAAGCATATGCCATGCGGTTAACCTCATCATAATTCAGACATAGTACGAAAATGTTTGAAATAATTTTACAGAAACCACTTAAATTACATGAAGCATACGTAAGCATTTTCACTTCACGTCTTCAAATGCGTTTTAAGCTTAGTTTTCACAATAGAAACGTTTTCGAGTTGCCCAGAAGTTTCTGTGGGTAGTCGGTAACAATAACTTTATGTTGTTTTTGTAAATAGCTGACTAATTGAACATGGACCTGTTTTGGACAAAACAGGCAAACCACTGACCTGACAGAGATAAAATATATTTCAGCACATAGGTAGAAGAATATACATTAAGGAGCGGTTAACATTGTCCTGATTTAAATGAAGAACAAGTAATAAATATAACTTAAAATACTCGATAAACTAATTTTTTTGTGAAATCAACAAATACCTTTCTTCGTGCAGTTTAAAAAAATAATAAAAAACATTAGGAACTTACCACAACGGAATGTCAAAAAATGACTATAACGATTCGTTTATATGCAACAAGTAATTTAAAAGCCCCGATGTTGTATTGGTATATGCAGTAGACCAACAATTCGCGTTTATGATAAAAACATTTTTTTCATTAGTCGTGTTTATTTATTCTTTCATATTCTGCGGCGATAGAGCCACGCAGCTGTTCCCGCTGCTGAATGGGCCGGCTCGAACCGGGTAAGTGCCACGATCTCACGGGAAATCGGCGTAAAGTGGAAGTGTTTTTGCTTCCGCGTTTCGTCCGGTGAGTGAGGTGGCCGGTGGCCCAACCCCTTCCATTCCCTCCCATCCTACCCTCCTCCCCTAATCCCCCTTTAAAGGCTGGCAACGCATCTGCAAGTTCTGTTGCAAATGTCCATGGACGGTGGTGATCGCTTACCATCAGGTGAGCCGCTTGCTCGTTTGCCAGTCAACTCCAAAAAAAAAAACACTTTTAAGGTGGTAGGTAGCTCTAGCTGCTTCTGTTGCTGAATGGGCTGGCTTGAACCAGATAAGTACTACGACTTCACAGAAAATCGGCGTAAAGTGAAAGTGTTCTTATTTTTGCGTTTCGTCTGGTGAGTGAGTTGCCCGGTGGCCCATCGCCTCCCTCTCCTTGAGTAATTTCCTTTAATTCCCTTTCTACCCCTGCTTCCACTCACCCCCTCCGCTGATTCTCTCCCCTCTTTCAAAAATTTCCCCTCTCTCTTAAAGGCTGGCAATGCATTTGGAAGTTCTGCAATGTTGCAAATGTCCATGGGCGGCGGTGATCGCTTACCATTAGATGTACCGCTTGCTTGTTTGTCAGCGTACTCCATAAAAAAACACTAGGAACAAGAATAAGTTTGTTTTACCTAAGACTCGTTTATAACGAGTCAGTAATTCTTTTTATGGGCAGATTCCAGAAAATGTCCAGAAAGCTCCTGTTACCAATTTAAAAAAAAATGCAAAAGGACATTTGTGTGCTAAATGTTATAATACAATAAATGATTTAATTGAAGATATCACACTTTGGGAATGATGTGATCGTTTCCAGGCTATTTCAAGATTTAAATGTTGAAAGTTGTAAACATAATAAAAAAAAAGTAAAAGTCCTGCTGAGTTTCCTTCGCCTGTGCTTCTCAGAATTTAGGTAGTTTTTTCGAACAAGTAAAGAGTTTTTAATTTAACTTCTGTAGTCACTTCAATTGGGCGGCCTGGACGATCCTTACCAAAGACAGTAGTTCTCCCCCACTTAATTTCGCTAAATCGTTAATATCTTTTCAATAAAACGTTTCACGTCACGTCCTTCAAGAACAGGAATGGAATGAGAAAAAAAATGAAACAACGCTTTTTTTTTCAACTTTCCCGCTTCTTTAAAATGGCTTAAAACGGGCGTATACATATTTTCGGCTACCGATATCACTATATTTAGAAAACGGTACTTGAGCACTACCTGTTTTCAAACACCCAGCCACCACCAGCACAGCCCTCGTATTTTGCCCGGGTCCAGCCGACCACTCTTTGCAAGTACACAAGATTTAAACACGAACTAAACTCAGAGGCTGGACAGTTTGCTAGTTTTTTTGTATTATTGTAGGGAAAGCACTTTTGGCGACGCAATTATTTAAGTTTAAGTTTTTTGTTATTTTATTAATTTTATTCTATTTTTAGTTATTTTGATTTATATTTAATACTTTTTGTTATAATTTTGTA
>DWHO01003760.1:0-11679 GCA_018247575.1 Eurytides lysithous rurik | reverse complement strand
GGTTTTAGGTTTTTAAATAATTCTTCTTAAAACGCGTGTAATGTTTCCATTCCTGTTTTTTTCTTTCTCCAATTCTATTCAACTTAAATAGTATTTACGCGCTGATAGATAAGACATACACATAGCACATTGGTACATTAATATAATAAGTTTGCAAAAACTAAAGTGTTTAAAAATTACCAATTGTTTCGTACCTAATATGATAGGTCGTAATTTTAACAGCACTAAAATTTTCTTTGAAGATTTTTTTAAACGGACTCTCTCTCTCCTAACACTTTTGAAATCCTTTATCTGATTTTAACTATGCTTACTGTATTAAGAGTCAGTTTAATATAAAAATTAAGGCATGGCAAGAGAAGTGGTCGAAAACTACAATATATGCATTATGGGTGTAACAACACTTTTTTTGCCAGAGAATGAAAGAACTTCGTTTTAAAATTAATAATAGAGAGGGTCACGCCTAGTTTTATTTATATAACTTACGAAGCTATATGAAAAATAATAATTAAACGCACTTTTTTTATGTAATAGGCTGATAAAATCCTTCTCTCACTCTTGTTCCCGCTCCTCTTCCTCCCTTTGCCCTCGATCATCCTCCCTCCTTCTCTTTAAATTTATCTCTTTAAAGACTGGCAACCAAATGCGTTGCCAAGTTCAGTAATGTTGCAAATGTCCCTGGGCGGCGGTAATCGCTTACCATCAGGTGAACCGCTTGCTCGTTTTTCAGCCTACTACATTAAAAAAAAGGCTGATAAATGAGCATTTACAGCATTAATGAACCTGCAAATGCGTTGTCAGCCTATAAGAAAGGGAAGGGGAGGGTGGGGGAGAGGAAGAGTGAAGGAGGTAGGAAAAGGAAGGAGATGGGCCACCGGCCACCTCACTCTTCCACTTTTCGCAGATTTCTGTGAGTTTGTGGCCCATTCAGTAACGGGAACAACGGCGTGGCTCCACCACCGTTAAAATCTTATTGATCTTGAATATTATTAAATGTGGTAATTAAATAGATAAAAGTTATCAACTATAAATAATATAAATTAGATATGTGTAGTAGTAGTAGTTAAATATACTCCGATTTGGACACTGGCTACGCCGTAGCACTTACAGTTCTCTTTATAAAACGGTAAAAATCAAATAACGAGAAAGTAAGTAAGTAGTAGTAAAATTTATTTTTTATAAGACTACGTAGATGCTGAATACAATTTATATGTACACATTCATAGATATAGATATATCATAGACATATTTATTTTATAAATTTCTCTATGTTTAATGTATATACACATTGTAATATTAGTATGCGATTATTATTTTTATGATTTGTTTCACTAATATAAATATATTAAATATAAAACCACAAGAAAACCTTTTAAAGTAAATACAAATGACATAAAATCATAAATATACGAAATTTTTACGTGACACAAAAATACCGTGTTGAAATTTGACTTAAAATTACTACTTTACTTGCTATAGGGAGTCCAAACAGGAAATTAAAAGTAAAGGCATTTAACAATTATATATGAAACGACAAAATTTTAACAATTTCCAATTTATTTTTTTAATTATTTATTTTAAAGGAAACGAGACGAGAGAAGGAAAGAAGGATTATTAGTTAGTTTAGTGATTTTGTCAAAATCTCTACTTACTTTAAAAAGAGAACTTTTTTATTTCAAATTTTGTTCAAAAAACATTTAAATGGCCGTACAAAAATGCCACCTATCGTAATTTTATGGTATTCTTAAGAGCTTTTGATGAGCAGAGCCTAACCTTTGACGCTTCTACAGTGATTACTCTACTTGTTCCCAGATGGCACAATGATGAGAAAAACGTTCTTTGTTATAAAAAATATATATTTTATCCAATCTAGGCTTTGATTCAAACTGAAACTAACATATTGTAATTTTGTTCAAAGTTAGTTGATTTGGGGAACTCTATGGTTTATTACGTCTAGTCGTTATTATTGGGCGTAACTTTTAACTATTTTAAAATTACGGAGAAATATATTAAGGCTGGATTTTTATAACTACTTTAAGCTTTATATTGTCTTCCGCCATTACCTTTTTCAATCGAAAATGTATTTTTGCTCTAAAAATTTTATGACGTAGATTCTATATGTATCGTGTATGTTCTTACGTTATATAATATCTATAGGATAGTAAATAAAACAGAGGTCCTGGCACTGCTGCAAAAATTTCGAACAAACTTTGATAAGCGTTTTATAGCTTATTTCAGTTACTTTAAATTACTTTTACACCCGTCATGCTACTACTGTAGCTATAAATTATACACGAAAAATAATTAAAATAGTAGGTGATAGAACTATATTCCTCATTATTTTAAAGTTTCTTCCGAATAAACGTATGTAAGTCTAAACAGAATTAAAAAAATGACAACATTATAATTAGACAAGTAATATTTTTTCTCTTTTATAATAAAACTAAAGTTTTAAGCATTTCGTCGTATTTTTCCTTTGAATTATTCTTTTTTTTATTTAATATTTGGCCTTTAATAATTAGAAATTTACAAATTATTTAATAATCACATTATTTTATACGACTTTATTGGCTGTTGTGATACAATCATAATCGAAAAAAAATCATTAGTCACTCATAACGGTATAATTCGTACTAATTTCTAATATGACTGAAACACATAAGAATATTCCATATACGTAACTTTCGTTCTACGCTTACTTCTTCAATAGCACTCAACGGGTTTCAATGCATTTCTCCTATTTATAATTAAATCTGTTAATTGAAACTCATGGTGTAGTGAAATAAGTTTTCGCCGTTAATTATTTTTATTTCATATTTTTCAAAGAAGAAGAAACATTTCTTAAACCTCTAACCTAGTCACTACCTCTAAGCACATAAAAGAAAATACAACTATAGAATTATTAAAAAAAAACAACTGTTATGCGTTACTTTTAGGGCCTAGCGTCACTGGATCGCTTTAACATGTATGTAAACTATTTCATATTCATTCCAAGTTATGCACTATCACGATACCCATGTACACGGAGTCCATGAATTTCAAGAGTACACAGTAGCAGAGCCTTTGAATAGCAAACACACATTCACCTGATATAAACATGGTGCTGATAGCACGAGTGTGAGTAAAAACCTTTATATGTATTGAAGTATTGATTAATAGAAACATGATGCAATATCAGTCTGTCACCGAGAGGGAAAGAGATGATAAAGAAAAACATAATTATATGTTCGTATACAACAATTATTGTAGTGCTACCTGAGTATGAAAGAGACAGGAATAGTCAGTTCGTATCTCTTTTATACTGAACAGAGGCGCCAATTTTATGTTTCTAATGTTTATTTCTATCAAAAAATAAACATAATTGAATTAATTACTTCTAATTTTAAAAAAAAACAATTAAAAATTTGTTTAAATATACAGCCTAATACCTCAGCTTAACTCTACTTAAGGAAGATTAGCCACACTTTAACTAAGTATTGTCCGTGTGGGCCAAAGTTACAAACAACGAAACTTCTAGATTTCATGGACTCCTAGTGCAATTAAATGGTAAGGTATATATTCTGTATTTATACGGAACTACTTTACTGCTACTACTTCTCTACTTTTTCCGTAACGTCCTCGCTACTATAATTAACATCTATGATTAACGATTAGCATAATGTTAATATAAATAATATTAACGTTTTAAACTTAATTAAAATCTAAAGATTACTTAAAGAAATACATGGAGACCAAAACTATGTGTAAGATACTGATGAGAAAATCACTATTGAAGCTTTCCAAGTCAAATTGATAATCTATATAAACACTGTTAATTTCGTTGTCATAAAAAGCTCCTTTGTTTTTTGTAAATGTCAAAAATTTTAGCAGCGTAATAATTTGTAAGCTGCCAACAATTTTTTGTATGGCGAACGATTGGCGTTACGTTTGTTATTTAATATAATCGCACAAAGCAATGGATACGGTGCATAGTTTAAGAAAGAGAGCCTATGTAATTTATAGAAATGCACGACTGCCATGCACTTGTAACAGGAGAGCATGAACATAAGAAAGTAATTCTGACCTAAGTGAATCATTCCTTATATCTGTTTTTATTGAATAACAGGTTAATCTGTTATTCAACTCTTACTTTGTACATTATTTATACTTAAATTCATATCTAGCGTGCACCAAATATATTAATAAAATGTTTAGCTGGCAAATAAACTTCTAAGATGTTCTGCCGAAATCTTATTTAATATTCTTCGGCATAAACATTCTTATGCAGAACACAAATTGTGTAGTATTCGTCTACAATTAATCGGTGAAATAGCCTTCGATTAATTAAAGAATATAGAATATAGAATGGCCTCCGACATCAGATGACGCCAATAATTCCGGCATATCTTTGAGGTCTTGCAGGTAAGCAATGACTTCGTCTTTCCAGCGGTCTTGATAACACAAAATAAGTAAAGTAAACCCTCGTTTTAAAACTGCTTTATTGCTAATTTTACACATAGTTAGGGGCGTATCTTCGCAGACTCGTGTGGAATTTACGATCCAAGTTTTACTGACACACCGGCTGCGCGCACTATATTAACAAAGTGGTTTATTTTACTATTCATTTAATTCAGTTACAGTTTTGACCAGAGCATGCAGTTATGTTTTGCTACGCTCTGAAAAAGCACTAAAAATATATAAAAGTAAAAATTTTAGTTACTCTAAGAAGGTGCTACCAACTATTTTAAGGCTAATATAACACACATCATAGACATTCACAGTTTGAGATAAAGTTCCCTTTTATAGATATTTATTGAAATTATACGATAAGAATTTTCATCCTGCACGTTACAGATGTTTTATTTTTTGCTAGATAAATAGCATAACATAATTGTGTCATCGAAGAAGTGAATAATTTAAACCTTTACGAGTTGTATCATTTTTTTTTTTAATCAAACCTAACAACGACATTATTAATATACAACAATAGATTATGCTAAATTAAGACAGTCACGTACTGGAAATAAAAAGACTTCAGACGATTGTATTACTGAGAAATCATATCCAATCGGCGACAGCATCAAAGCGGCAATAGATAACTAGCTATTAAGCTATTTTAATTTTGCTTAAATGTATTGCGGTTTGAGATTATTTGGGGACTAAAAAGAAGTCGCGCACTAACTTGAACGCATTAATGTGAACATGAGTAGTTATAATAAAAATTTACATTAAAAATGAGCTAAAGCTGGGCTACTAAGTTTTAGTAATATCGTCGTAATTCTTTAAGAATAGCTTAGTCAAAAAAGATACCTTCATCAAAAGTAGAAAGAACATTAGGCCGAAGGCCAACACTACATATGATAGCAACGATACTATCTATATATATAAAAATAAATGTTTATCTGTATGTCATCGATGAACTCAAAAACTAATGGACCAATTATTATGAAAATTGGTACTTATATGTATTTTTCAACGGAAAAGGTTTGTATGATATACTCATAGATGTAGCTCGCCACGAGATGGCGCTGCAGAGTAGCAACTTCTGCCCCGTTCAACCGATTGTCATGTGGCGTAGCAACGCGCGCCGGGTACAGCAAGTACATAATAAAACAAAAATAGGACGTATTATATGACACACTTTAAAAAATATCTAGTTGGTTCCATCGCCTTTTTATGACAATTTAGCACTATTAAGTGAGCGCGCTAAGCTACTGGCTTCGGAATCGCAAGTCGTGGACCCAATTCCGATCCATGACCTGATCCATGATCTTTATAAGTTACAGATCTTAGCATTTGCCCGTGGGATTTTCATGTATATGAAATACGCTTATAACCCAAGTGGTACCATGTAAGAGAATAGAACCGGCGTTTTAGAAATAAAATTAATAAAAATAAAATACGACCATTCACGAAATAATGAACATTATTTTAAATTGAACAAATATATGCTAGGAAACTGATAATATTTACATTGATTGAATCTGAGAAGATCAACAACCCAATTTTATAGCAGCCAGTTTTAAAGTTGAACTAAATTTTATCCTGTCAGTTTACTGTTTCATTCATAAATGCAGTTTATAGACCATAAACCCGCCTCCACCGTGTTACGTCACACCCCGCAAAATTTTCTCGTAATACCGCTTGGCGTTAATGATATCCTAGTATTCGTAGCAAAAGTTTCAAAGATAAAAAAACGAAAAAAAAAAGTCAGTCAGTAATCAGTCGCTCACGGACGTCGTCAAAATAAAATATTAAGTAATTTAACTTTTAGAGGGATTTGAGGTTGGTGGTATATTGATAATAAAAATAAAACAAGCGTCCACGTATTCAACCACAGGTCAGTGTCAGATAAGTGAACTTACAAAATAAACAGTTTTGTATTTGCGTGTGAACAGCGAATATACGAACAATATTTTTTAATGATTTGAGAGAGTTTCATTGTGCAGAAATTTCAATAACTTTTCGTATGCGGTTTTTAGTATCAGTCTCTCGTACTTTGCCACAAAATCACGTGAACAATTCGTAGTTTCAATCACGATTGGACCTTGGAATTTGTGCTTGTGCACAGCACTGTCGACTTTGCGGAGGGGAAAGTAAGACAATTTACGAATGCCACACACGTGTTCGTAATAATAAAAAATAATAAAAACGTTAGTTAAGTGCACCTATCTCACAAAACTTATTTTTATGCAAGATCTTTACTCACTTTCAACATCTTAAGATAAACGCATAAAGCAAGCAAGCCAAGACAGCAATTTTTTTTCCTAATAAAAGTTAGCTGTGTAACGTGAGATTTTTTATTTTACCCAACGATGGCTGCAGCATCTCAATACCTGTCCCCTTATCGTTCTCTTTCTCACGCTTAGTAACGGCGATTTATTAACACCGGTTTCAAATAAAAAAGATTTAATTTTCAAAAAACTTTTGTTAACTATATAGATTACTTATCTGTAAACGATCGTTAAAGGCAAGTAAAAAATCAATTTTTACCAGCGATGAACGTAACGTGTGCTACATCAGCTACGAGATTCGTAGAGGTAGCGCAAAGAGTATGAGAAAATTTCAGTGTCTTTTTAAATGCATTTCAAACTAATTTTGCAATTAAAATAATTTAAAAATTTTATTTAATGTTATAATGTAAAAAATTAATAGTATATTTAATTGTTTACAACACCCTTTGATTAATCTTTTTAAATGATTTATAACCTATTTTAAATTATTCTATTCCTATAAAAGACTTACAGTTTATCATTTGATGCAGACTTTTATTTTTCCTGATATAAACGTTAGTGAGTAGATATAAATAATTAGAAAAAGTAGTCTCATTAAAAGATTGTTGCCGTCTTGGATTAGATTTTCGTGCATACTGTATACTTAAAAACACTACTGTAACATTTTTTTTATATATATCGTTATAACATTAATAATGTGATAAATGGTATATATAAGTTTAGATCTTGATGTCTCTTCAGAAAAAAAAGGTTATAAATATTATTATTATTATAATTCAGGTTCCAGAAGAGAACCAATTCCAACCTTAAAGGTTGGCAACGCTTCTGTTAGTTTTTAATGATGTGAAGAATTAATGAGAGGTTCACATTATTTTTAAGATTATAATTATGTACACGTTGTTTATATATCGTAGTTATATATAGTGCCTAAGTTATATAGTGTGTTGGTAGGACACTAGCATTGTTACAGTTCATCTTAAGTTCATCTCAATGTAGTAATCATTGTCAGGGGTATATTTGAACAGCTCTTACTTATTCATTTTTTTCTGGAATTATAAAACGTTTCTTCAACTATATTCCGTTTTTTATATGCATCACAGCTGCAGACAAAAACATTAAATAAAAAATGATATAAAACGTTATTATATCCACATACTTCAAATTGATATAACCGTTCGCGATTACCAAATATAAATTATATAAATAAAAGCATCGTGAATATCAGATGAAGAATTTTAAAAATTACAGGAGTGGAGGTTCCGGTTTTAAAAAGCCTTTAAAAAAATCTGAAGTCGTCTAAAAGTTTTGTTTTAATTTTTGACATAAATATTAAATTATTTATTACGTAGGAAACGATTAGGATTGGTATATTTATAATAAAAATTTATTTAAATCACGAAAACATAACAAAACTAACTTTCCTATTAATAAAATGTGTAAATACGAACAATTAAAAAATCACATACAAGAATTATTAATTAAAGAAGAATGGGAAATCTACACGTATAAGGAGCAGCATATTTCAATTATAAAAAAAGATCGACGCAGGTTCATAGATATTGTTAATGAATGATATATAAGATTGATTGACACATATAAATTTTTAAATTAACAATATCAAAAGTATTATATAAATTTAAATATGTTCCATAGTTTGAACTCTTCGAAGCACAAATGATTTTGAAGAAGAAAAACAAGTTTCATTTAAACTAAAAGATTTGCGGATGGAAATCTCCCGCAGTTGCAAAATTACGACGCAACAATACTAGGAGCACATAAACGCTAGGAGCTCGGATCATACGTATTGTGAGACTGCTAAGTACAAATAATATATCATCATATGCCCTTGCGAGTGAATGAGACACGAAACTAACGTAATAAAATGTATATCGAATTTCATCTATGACAATTTACTATATACACTTTCGTAACGACCACTAAAGTTGAGATCTCTTTAGCAACTAAAATTTTTCTTACCTTTAGACAGCTAAATTTTTATTGTTTATTTTTCAGGACTAAAAGAGCACAAGGCGCTATTAATATTCAGAACTGTTAAATTATTATTCGGAAAATTACTTCAGATCTTAGGATTCTTCATTAAGTTTTCAATAAAGTTTCTACATAGTATAAACCCGATTTCTCCTCTTCAGTCTTATATAGTACTAGTAGAGGTAATTAACACCTTTCTATGTAGCCGGTATATAAGCTAACCTAACCTAACCTAACTTTCATTAGAACAATCCCACATAATGGATACCACCGTAAGCCCGGTGTAATTGCAAGTCACATTTGATTTAGTAAATACCAACAGTTTATATTACTAAAAGGATACCTTGAAAAATATGAAGTAAAAAAATATGCACTTCTCTATATAACTTCACAGGTCGGGAAAGGTCGGTAAAAAGTCGCCGCAACCCATGGACCCTACCAAGGCATTAATTTAACCTTAAGGCTACCGGCCACCTTACCAGACTGAAGCACAAGCACTTCCACTTTAGGCCGACTTTCTGTGAGGTGGTTCATGTCCGCTAAATCCTAGCTCTACCACAGATACTTCAATATTTCAAGTAGTAGATATTTCAATATACAAAAATTAGAGTGATAAATAAATTAGCCATAAAACAATTGTGATTTGTTAAATGTTAGGCATGGAAGTTTTTTATCATTCAATGCGAAGGAATGGTGACAATGAATACAAATTTGACTTGCAAAGAAATTATATCACGGCGACAATATTATCATTTTCTCATCATAGTTTTACACATAATTACCTCCACGTATGTATATGTCTTGTCAAAGTTATAAATAATGGTTGTTGGCGACGCATAGTGAACACACTTGACATTATAGGTGTTTTATTTAATTTACGATAATTTTGAATAAAAACGCATGAAATGACTCCAAAGAAGCGCACTATACCGACAGTCGAGCGCGAGTCGCTTGTCCGTTCGCACGTGTGAGTTCCACTCACTGTACCAATGAAAAACTATCTCCTGCCGTTTATATTATCCTAGTATTGTATTTTCGTAACTCTCAGTCATGCGGCTATACTACAACTACGCCAAATATTAAAAATACTATTATTATTACATAATTACCTACCAATATTTAATATATTCGAATATTTATAATTACCTCGTCCCCTAAAATTATTAAAAACGTAAGTAAATGGTACATTTTTGGTGTAATAAAAGTTTATATCTTCTTTTCCCACAACATTATGGTCATTAAAAAATGGGATATCGTATGGAAATTCAAAATTTAAACGAATGTCCTATTAGAGTTATAATGGCTTTACTAACTACATCAAGTTGATTCTTTTACACTAACTTTTTTTAGGAATGTAGTTTTTAACAATGTCATTTAAAAAAGTGAAAATTATAGTAACGTAGTATTTTATGACCCGCTTGGCGAATTTGATAAGCTTCGTGATCTCAGATCCACGATCTGTTCGATTCCCGTCAGGGACCGATATTTGTACTAATTTCAGTTAATTGTTTGGTACCTGGGCATTTTATGGCGTGCAATTTACGTAAATAAATAACCACTGTAGCATTATTTTCATTTTCATAATAAATATAAATCTTTCCGAATATGAAGCGAAAAAAAGAAACATAAATAAGCAAATATATAAAAGGCACAAATAGCGAATGTAAAAGTGCCTATTATATTTTGTTCATAACCACAAATTTTTACCTAGCTTAAAGTTTACATATGAATTTATAGAAAATATAATTTAAAATCTTTTTGTTTATTCTCTTTGTGTCTGACGGGTTATGCTGTAATATAATATATGATATTTTAAAAAGAACAATAAAAAGTGAAACAGAGGTAAATCGGTTATTCATTATTGTCCTGTGCGCTAATATACAAATATATTAAAGGTTCAAATTAAAAAAAATATATATATTAATTATTTTTTACATAAAAGCAAAAATGCGACACAAACTTTGAAAAGATTTTGGATTTTTTTATGGAACTCATTCAATGTCTGTCAGAGTAGATTAAAGTTGGGTGTTGTCAATGATATTAGGGTTAAAATCAATGCCATTGTCATAAAGTGTAGCAAGATCGGCATGTTTTATCCTTTCTTATACATATTTCCATAATTCTAAAACGCAAAAATATATCGTAAAAAACTGTACAAGAAAGAAACTGAAAACGAGAAACTTACTAAGTATAACAACACGAACCAACATGTAGTATATGCAAAAACGCGAGTGTAAAGGCTAATAAGGTCAGATGCGTCAAATGTAAAAAAAAATCTCTTAAGTACCGGTTAAACGAGTGAAATATGAAGCTGTCAAATAGAAATGGGCTTCGCTGCTCTGTACTAACTTTTACAATTAAAGTACGTGAAATCGTTTATAGGTTTCATGACATTGATATTTTTGTCACGTTCACTCGCAACGGCTCTTTTCACACCAACGTAGTGTAGCACCGATCGTAGCGACCGCTGCGAGTGTATCTTCTAGTATTTATGCACTCCTGGTATTGTTGCGTCGCAATTTTCCGCACGTTTACCGCAAATAGATTGCGTCTTTTCAACGTTGCCTGTTTTAAAATAATTTACGTAAGTATTTTTGTTTTTGATAATTTGTTCTTCTTTGAATTATTTGTATTGTTTAATTAATTACGAGTTTATTTAGTTATTTTTTTTTTCGCAGAAATGCATTTAAATTACAAGAAAAAAATTATCTTACTATAAAAAATTGTACCAAAATTTACTAAAAAATGAAGAGATTTCCTTTCAACTGCTTTTAAATTTGTTTCAATTTACTTACTTTTATTGAATAGATTTTATTTTACTGCAGAACGACGTTATCCGAATATTACGATAAGACAAAGAAATTAACATGCAGCATGTTCATTTCTTTTGGAAACGAAAAATTAAGATGTACCTTGCCATCACGATAATTTAAATCGAAGAAATAAATCCATACAAATTATATAATATAATCTAAGCAAT
>DWHO01003759.1:0-11680 GCA_018247575.1 Eurytides lysithous rurik | reverse complement strand
ATTATATATATATATATATATATTTCACCCTTCTTTCTATTTAAATCATTCAATCAATTCATATTCAAATATTTAAACAAAATGATATATGTATATTGCAATGATTAATTACCAAGAAGAATTTGAAACGTTAATAATAATAATAGAATAAAGTGATAAAAAGTTGTCAAGCATGGCATATATTTGTACAAATCCAACTGTTGAACTTGGCGCTTGTGGAAGTTTTCAAAATTTCGACATTTGAATAAAGACGCTGGAAAAGGAGTTCATTATTAACATCATAAATTTTCATTGTTATACACAACAAGCAGTCATCTAAGTTCTTTACTCTTTACTTTATTGTTGTTTTGGCCAAAAAATATTTTGAAATAAGTCGTTTAATTGTTTCTTCATGTAATATCGATTTTCCTCTGCGGTAAATAAAAATAAATAATAGAACAGTTGTGGAATTTCCGTGAAGAAATATTACTATTGCGTCATAACAAACAATTTACTGAAATGGTAAAGGGACCGCTACATCGTATATCCAACAGATGGAATACAGCACCAAACAAAATGGATATTTTCCCCATACGAAATGCTTATTTATTTTAGTTATTGAAAGTGACGTAAGGAAATACTTAGTTATCTATAAGTATTTACTCTTATAACCGTCTTATTGCTATTTGCAATACATTAGAATTATTAAATATAGTGTGTATCTCAAAATATTGAGAAGATATTAATTTTCATTGCACTAGTATTTTATAGTAGGAAATGTATAAGCGTGCATATTCATTCTATTATATGTATTACGTTATTAAATTAGAATTGACATTTTTAATTATTATAGTTTACTGTTTAGATATTACTTTTTATAAATAATTATGGTAACAATTAAATTATTTTCGATTATTTTTAACTAATTATTATAAAAATAAACCAAATTTAATATCAATTTTTAATAAATAAGTAAAATTTATATTTTAATAATGATAGACATAAACTCATTCTATGTTGAATCATAAAATATCTTTTTTTTTTAATGTATACTTGATATAAGAAAATACTTTTGTAAAATGAAGTTACATCAGGCTCAAGAGAATATTCTGCTAAAGAAAATAGGATCCCTTGGCGCAATCTCTCGTCGAAACGTACATATAATCGCATTTCAGTGACCGTTCGAGACATAAGTGACCTTCTATTGCTAAAGTGCTAAACCGCAAAATTTACTAAAAGCGGCAGCAAATGCCATAACGACATTACATAATTTTCGTAACTATACATTCGTTATTAAAATAAAATTATATGTTTTTTATTTAATTTAATATCGCCCCAGATTCTGTTATGTTTGTTTAAGTTACTAATGAAAAAAAAAATGAAATAAGTAAAGAATGTGTAATGTTAAAAATAAAAAATTTTAACATACCTTTTGCTGTTTTTAATCTACATGGTAAATATTAGGTTGAAACCTATTATTTGATCTTATTCGGCTAAATAAAAAATGTGGTAGAATTAATTACAAGTATGCCATGTCACCCGTCAGAGAATAAAAATATGACAAAAATGTTTTTTTATGTTATGTACATAACTTATAAAAAGTATTTAGCGTTTATTCATAATATAATTTAAGATCGTATGATGCTACGTTTGTAAATTTAAGTTCCATAAAAAAAAATATTATAAAAGACTAGAAATCTGTACCTTATCCACCAATAATAAAATATTTTGCTTTTTTTGCTTTGCTTGCAAAGATGTTATTCTATATAAAATTAACTGCATGTTTCTATAACAAGTTTTGCAACCCGAACAGGTAAACTCGTCAGAGGAAGTCTATCGTAGTGGTAGTCTATCCATTGAATGAAATAAGCAAACACGAAATTTTTAGCGGTCCACAACACACGCTTTCATATATTGTATTTTGTACCATTGACCGATCATTAAAAAAAAAAGATATACCAGAGTTTAAAGAAAATCGTTATGTGTTTAAATTATATCAAGAAAGACACTGTATCATACGTTATCACTTTGACATTGAAATAGGAAAAAAATACATTATATACATCGGCATTATGTTACATCGATATAGAATTAAATATATAAACAATGGTATTTTAGCCCTAAATTGTACTTTTTTGATATTTTTAAAAATTGTTTATCTCTCATTACTTTATAAGGGATAGGTACGCATAAGAAAACTTTAATTGAACCCAAATTAATAACCTCAATTAATTTTATTTAGTCATTACGAAAATTTTAATAGATTTAATTCAATAATATATTTTCGTCTACGGTCACGAAATAACAAAACGAGAAAGAGAGACTCCTTCGGGTTCCACGAGAAAATCCTTCGGGTTACGTTTGAACACGGTCAAACACTGTTCCGAAGTAGACAGTCCGTTCCGTTTTTATTCCTCCGTTTTGATCTGCCGGTTCTAATAGAAGGTGTGGTAAAGCGCATGCATTCTTACTTTTATTTCATCACGGTTTTCCTTCGAAAAACAGGAACCGAATTACAGACCAATACTGTTCTTTTTCCATTTCAACAATTTAAAGTTCAGGCTTTCACTGAATTAATGTCAAATAAGAGGCGAGAAAGTTAAGAAAAAGATGTTGCTTTTTCTTAACTTTCTCGTCTCTTAAAAATAGCTTAAAACAATCGTATACATATTGTCGGCCATTGATATCAACACATTTAGAAAACGAGTACTTAACAAACATCCCCCACATTGATTGTCATTAAGAAACATAAAACAATGATATCGCATATCCACACATTCTACTTCTAACAACCTCAAGTTACACATAGGACCCTTCATGTCAAACCTTCATCAAAAACGGGATCCTGCAAAATTATTTCAGCAAAAACGATAAGACATTTAAACATTAAGAATCATCTTTTGGTACGTTAAATCCGTAACATTTTTAGATCGCATGTGAAAAATATAATCGATTATTTACAGAGATAGAACCACGGTGTAGCTTCCGCTCCTGCTGAATGGTTCTGCTCAAACCTCATGAGTACCACGACCTCATAGAAAATTGGCGTGAAGTGGAAGTGTATTTGCTTTCGCGTTTTGTCCGTAAGTAAGGTTTTGTGAATAAAGCGGCCGGTGGCCTACCTCCCTCCCTCCTCTTTACTTTTCCAGTCTGCTAGTAAAGGAAGGGTCCTTTTTCAGCTTTTATTTTCCAATAATTTCCAAATTAAAGGCCGACAACGCATTTGCAAAATGTTTGAGGTTAAAATAGTCATTGGACAACAGGTATTCCTTTCAATCAGGCGCTTGCTTGTTTAACTGCCTACTTCATTAACAAAATGTTTGTTTTTAATGTAACTATTTCAATTTATACAATAACTTTCGATAAATTTGCTACAAAACATTGTACGTTTAAACTCTTTTGTGTATATTTACCGTTGGACTATACCATGTCTAGTACAAAGCAATAATAGCAATAACATGTAAGCACTACTGTGTTACTGTCTGACAGTGTATGGAAGAAAAAATTATACCGTCCTATATCTATGGGTAACATACGCAGCGCTGAATCGAGTAAATTTGTACTGTTTTTTATGGAGTGGAAGGCAAATGAGTCGAGTCCACGCTCGTCGCCGAAACCAGCACATGAGGACGTCCCACTCCGGCGACTCGACGCCGACCCCGCCACCACCCGTCCCCACCCATCGCTCCTATACCCGGCACATACGCTGGTGCCACCCTCCCCCCGCCGCACTCCGGCCCCTCCAGGATCGTCGGAGAGTTTCGCCCGCCAACCGCCTAAGAAGAAGGGGCGAAAGCACCCACCGATTGTGGTGGAAATTCTACCGGATGATGAAACACTTTGCTGCCTTAAGGCAGCAAATGAAGGGTTGCACGTCTCTTACTTACTCTGCTGCAGAGTACCGGGTGGTACAGTGCTACCTCACCTAGCACAGCTGTGTGGACCTCACATCCTCACATCATGTGGTACTGCTACGCTCCTCAGGAGAAGCGTAGCAGTACCACACGGTGACGAAACGAAGCCAAGGTGAGAGTCAAAGGGCTCCCTCGTGACACAAAAACTGACAACATCGCCGATGAGTTTAGGACCATGGAGTTCTCGGCGATCTACGCGAGAGCGATTCCGCCCCGTAGGTTCAGGCCGGAGACCTTATTCCCCCTCAAACTCGACGACCAGAAGGCTGACCAGTTGCGGCGTCTTTACGCCGTTGACGAGGTATTGAACATGTGGGGCATCGTTATCGAGGCCTATCATGGCAAGGGAGGCTTCGCGCAGTATCACTGTTATCAGGGGTTCGGGCAAGCTTCGGCGAATTGCCATCGACATCCGCCTCCTCCACCGTCACAGGGTACGCACAACCACTGCTACTCCTGCCCCCGTGGAATGAGAAGAGCAGGGATGTCCGCAGCGGTCGCGGAAGACCGCCGCAGTTCCAACTGCGGCACTAATCCCGCGGCCATTGCAGCAACCGCCCCCCACAACCCTGGGAGCATCCGCAGTGGCTTTACCATCATCATTGTCCCGCAGTAGGTGCGCTTGAATGGACGCCCTATGAGGACTGTTGCGGTTCGGCACCGGCCCTCTTCGGGAAGCCGAGCCAGATCGCATCCCGATGCGGGATGATGCCACCCGCTACTACACTCTTCGGGGTGTGGCAGCGTTGAACTCTTTCATATCCACCTGCTGCCGCGGTGAGGGATGGATTGACGCAGGCGCCAATCCCATGTATACCGACCAGCCCTGACTAGTCGAGATTCCGCCCGAGTAATTTGGACATCCCCGAATCTCGTAACAGCCGACCGAGAGGTGGCTGCAGATCCATCGCAAGCCTGTACCTTTGACGACGACTTCATATCGATGATAAGAAAGAGAAGAGCAAAAAGCACCAGTAACGAGCACGAACACAAGTCTATCGGCGGGTTCGGTATTCCGTATGTAACTTTACAGAGTCAAAAGCAAGCATCAGTCAATATAAGATAAACATCAGTTACAATGAGACCTTAGAAATTTTTAAATCAGATGCTCGTTTCTTCTATGGTTGAAAGAGTGATCCAATAATCTTTAAACTACTTTCGCTAATAATCATGCCATTATAAATTACAATTTCAAACTGTCGAATTATTATTATTCTTTAAAAGACAAAACCTCAGTGTTTGGCACTTGGTTATTTGCCTTTAATTGTTTCTAAGATAAGTAAAATCAGAGCAACTTATCAAAAGCTTTGTCAGTATTACTAAGTGCTCAATTTCTTCTGCATATCATTGAATTATTGCATATTAACCACATGCATTTCTGTGCTAGTAAGATATTCCCTTGTCTGCCAGCTGACAAAATTTTAATTAAGCATGCATATGTACTAAATTTACAGTTGTTTCACAAACCTACTTCTAAGAGCAATAGAATGCTACAAAAAGGTTTATATGTCCTAACCAAAATAAAATTAAATAAAATAATGTTATTATCTTAACAGAAATCTTTATTTGTAATATTAAAAGAACATTTCTTAAAGTGAAGACAATATGATCAAGACTGTTTATTGCATCTTTTTTTTATTTATTATCTGTAACTGGGATTAAAACCCAGTGTTCAAAGCAAAAATCTGTAAATTACAGAAATTGAAAAATATTAAGTTATCGCGTGCATGATACCACAAGTTTTATTTTTTAGATAATTCTAAGAGTTATTATAAATATTACAATGGCTGCTGTAGAAACCGTCGAGAAAAATAATGTAGCCCACTTGGAAGAGGACGAAGATGATGACGATAATCTAATTGAAGAAGTTGAAGCTAAGGATCCCTCTAAGAAGAAGAAAAAGAAAAAAAAGAAGAAGAAGACAGGTTAACTTTTACTGAATTTAATCCAAGTTTGTTTGAACAATGTTTTCAAGTATAATTATGATGATAAAATTTAATGAATTCCACAAACATGCGTTTTACGTTTTAGCGGGAAGTGAAACACCCGCACAAAATGGGTCTGAAACACTTGATAAAGCGCCAAGCGATTCAATTGAAGAAACAACAGAAGGACAAGGGGAGGAAAAGAAAAAAAAGAAGAAAAATAAAAGCAAAGCAGCTAAATCTGCGAGTAAAAAACAAACCGACCCGCCAACCATACCGATCGCGGAATTATTCCCCGATGGTAAGTCTTCAATTTAATTTATTGTTTACTAAGATTTGTTTAGTACATCATATCAAACACAAAAAGCATGCGCATTTTCTTAACAATACGGAAAATTATCAACATTCTTATGTAATATAGGTTATATTGTCCATTTCTCTTTTCGTATCGTGGTTTTCAATCTTTTGTTTTTAAGTTTGAGTTTTATATAACATTTTAGTTTTAATTCTTTCAAAATTCAGGTAATTTTCCTGAAGGCCAAATTATGGACCATGGAAAAGCTGATGGTATTGATGAAAGAACAGCAAAGGATCGCTTTTCTAGTGAAGAAAAGAGAGCATTGGATAGAATGCATCAGGATATTTATCAAGAAATTAGACATGCCGCTGAAGCTCATAGACAGGTGTAAAATTACAGCAGTTTTATACATATTTATGTATATAAATACTATCCATTGTTAAAAACGACAACAGAATCAAAAAAAAATATTTAATTACTTATTTTTTTATTTAAACAGCAAAAAACAGAACTGCCTTTAGCTGTACTGAAATATTAGGTTTCTTAAATTAGTTTATATATTTATGTAACTGTCATTTGAAGTTATTAAATTATTATAACTTTGGGACTAAGTTTTTGGTCTTAACAATTTACAATAAATATTAAATTTTTAGTCATTATTTGTTTTATAGACCAGAAAATATATTCGAGAATGGATAAAACCTGGAATGACCATGATACAAATATGTGAGGAATTAGAAGCAACTGCAAGACGTCTTATAGGTGAGGATGGGCTAAAGGCTGGATTGGCTTTTCCAACTGGGTGTAGTCGTAATCATTGTGCTGCACATTATACACCAAATACAGGTCTGTCTTACTAGTTTTGCCTAAATATTTATATTTTATTACCCAGAAGTGAAAGCATTAAATTTGGTTTGTTGTAGGTGATAACACGGTTTTGGAATATAATGATGTAGTTAAGATTGATTTTGGTACACATATAAATGGACGGATCATTGATTGCGCATTTACTTTGCATTTCAACCCACGTTATGATCCACTTGTAAAGGCAGTGCAGGAAGCTACTGAAGCTGGTATTAAAGCAAGTGGAGTTGACGTCAGGCTGTGCGATGTAGGAGCCGCAGTACAAGAGGTAGATAGTGCACTTACAACAAAAGTTTAATTTAATAAATAAACATTGTTTTCACTCTTCTCTAATTTTTCTCCAGGTCATGGAGTCCCATGAAGTAGAATTAGATGGCCAAGTTTATCAAGTGAAACCAATTCGCAATTTAAATGGCCACTCTATTGGACCTTACAGTAAGTTTATGCATTCTTACAAGTGGTAGAATTTCTTACAGAATCTGCTTGGAAAGTATTGCACTGCATTAGTAACTGTACTCTACTGCAAAGCAGTTATTTGCAGAAGCTATATAGCTAGTTTTATAAATAATCTTTACCTTATTATTACAAAGCATAACTATAGGTTTACCATCATATGTCAGCAAACATGTAGCCAAGCACAGTTTGAAATATTTTTGGTGCTGTACAGTTATAGGCATATTTGTCAACTGACCCTCGGTCGATTGATTCGAGCCTCGGGTATATCCATATCGTTCGAGCGGAATCTCGACCAGCTTAAGGTTATGTAGATTTGCGCTGCGCCAACCCATCCCTAATCGCAGCAGCGTTTTTTGGTGTTTACGAAGACTGCTACATTTCGAAAAGTATAGCAGTGGTACGACGGGCCTGCGGTCAGGTTCGGCTCCCCAGGAACCAGTTCGGACCGTGCGAGAAGACGTCCATCAGACACATGCACATGGAGTGGATCGATGTTCTTAAGGTGTGGGTGTGGTCCATGTAACCGACGCGCCAGACGGACTACAAACGCATGGATGGACTCCATACGGAGGTCCCGGGCATTTACGTCATTCCTAACGTTTTCATTGCTACCACGATCACTCGAAGGGCGTGGTTCTGCTACACCTGAAGCCTGCGACTTTGCGTGGCAGAGGTGAGACCGTACCATTCTGGAGCAGCGTAGGTCAGGCGCTAGCGAATATACATTATGCATATAACGAGTTTTGCTCGTCACACAACATGGACAGTGACAAGATAGATGACATTAGTTTCATAAAAAACCACACTGCACCGTAAGTAAAGTCGCCTCTGTGTGGAAGAAATAAACAGTTTCATCTGCTTGTTTTTAGGAATCCATGCAGGGAAAACTGTGCCAATCGTGAAGGGTGGAGAAACAACACGCATGGAAGAAAATGAGTTCTACGCCATTGAAACATTTGGCTCCACAGGGCGTGGGCAAGTCAACGATGACATGGATTGTTCCCACTACATGAAAAATTTCGATCAACAGTTTGTACCATTGAGGTATATATATATATAAATATATATTAAATCATTATATCTTTTACAATAGATTTGCTAAAAAAAAAATCCATTGATTTATTTTAAATATTGCTCTTATTTCGACATGTCCTGCCTTTTGTTTCAGACTGCAATCATCAAAACAACTTTTGAATTTGATCAACAAGAACTTTGGCACTTTAGCGTTTTGTAAACGATGGTTGGAACGCGCCGGTGCTAGCCGCTATGCTATGGCTCTCAAGGACTTGTGCGATAAGGGTGTGGTGGACGCTTACCCCCCGCTTTGCGATATAAAAGGTTCCTACACGGCCCAATATGAACACACTATTCTTCTCAGACCAACTTGCAAAGAAGTCGTATCGCGTGGCGATGATTATTAATATTCGCAATGTATTGTGTGAGTTTTTTGTAAGATTTTATAAACGAAACAAGTGATCACCTGAGGTCTCTAGATCTTTTACTTGTTGAAACTATTGTTCTGCGATATTGAAACATAGTGGAACAGAAAAAAAACTTATATTATTGTTCTTGCTTGCCATTTTTTTAAAAAGTACATTTAACCTTTTTTTTAACATTTACATAAAAACAGCTTTTGTTAATTTAAGCCATTTTTCTAAGTAATAGTTATTAGATTTTACTTTTCACTTTACATTAACACACTATGCAATACCAATGACGGTATTCATAATTTTATCAGTTATTATAAAACATTGTTTAAAATAAAGTTTACTTATATTCTTAGAGCATAAGAGGAGGCAAGTACCATCTTTAAACGATGAATCAACCCTCGTAGTTCAATGGAAAGAATTTACATATGCTTTAATAATTTTAAATCTAATTAGATTTTGACAAAGTTTGACATAAAGGTCTTTACTTCTTCGAAATTGATGGATAATCTTCTGTCTATAAAACCTTGCTTGTCGACTCGCCACTTTTGTCTCAAAGTCGACGGGGTCTTTCGAGTCCCCGAACCTGGAGAAGAGGTTTTCACACGAATTAGGAGATTGAGCAATATAAATAATACAGCAATATCGTAAACGTACCTATGATCCTGCCGTTGGCATCGTTTTATACGCGACTATTACAGCAAAGTGTAGATTCATATCTATGTCAAAATTATGGTTTGGTATTGCTTACAGGGGCTCCTGGGACTACATCGTGCCTCTCCTTGTTAGTCATATTATCCAATTATGTCAATAAGGGTTCAACTCCGTAAGTTGCACCAAGCAAACGGCTTCACTCAGTCTTCGTCGTTTTTAATTTCATTATTTCTCTCGGTCTCGTAAGCCCGCTGGCCATAGATCTCTACCAACGAAGGTGTGAAAGCTGCTGTACTGAATTCACATTGTAAACAATCTTGAAAAGCTCATAAAACCATGTTACAAATATTATTTAAAAATTAAATTTTCCGAATCTTTTTATAGTACTTAAAAGAAAATGTTATTAAAAGACTATGTTTTTAATATAATTTTAACGGAATTTGATTGCCAATTACTATTATACTTAAAATAATATTTATTATCTATAAATAAATTGTATATTGTAAAACTTTACGTCCTGTGCTGCTACTGTCATGTTGATTGACTCGTATAATCTATGGTTTCGCATTTTTTGTAACTTGTGCTCATATTATTTTTTAAATACATTTAGAAGACGCTTATCGAACTTCATGTGATTTATCATTTTGACATCTCTAGCATGCATTTTGTTGAGTAAGGAGTGTTTAGCCAAAGTTTACCAAAAGCCAAAGCAAAAGGCGGAGACATGCCTTCAATAGACGTGCTGGCCCCGCCAGGGCAACCCCTGGAAGGTGTAACAGAAGAGCCTCCTGCACCTCCTCCTCCTGTGATTGGTATTATTTATCCGCCACCGGAAGTAAGGAGTATCCTTTTATAAATATTGATTACAATCATATATTCGGTGATGGAAAATAGAACATACAGTTTAGCTGAATATGTGACTTTTTCATATATCTATGGATATTTGTAAATACTTAAAATCTTAAATAATTGCATGCAGTATAATTTACATTATAATTGTTTACATCACCCATTAACTGATCAACCATCTGTCAACTAGATTTTGTTGAAATTAAAGTAAAGGAGTTTCAATGAAATTTTGTCAGTTTTTTATACATGTTATGTGTTTGTTTGTTTTGGAATAAATATTTTATGATCATAAAGCATCAAGAAATGTTAAAAACCTTGTATAAGTTTTCCCTTAATCTTTTGAGTATTAGCAATAGCATCTCTGTGTCTGACTTTCTGTCTGTTAAATTTTGATTTACCATATGTTTTGTAAAATTGGAAGCATTTTAAAAGAGAAAACAATTTGAAGTTTTAACTAAAGATTTTCAGTAGAATGACATATTTGAATCTTTACAAATTATAGTAGAATAAAACTGTCCATAAATAAAGTGGCCGATTTCATTTGTTTATGGACATATGGCATATTGAGTATAATGGTAAACTGAGCTTTTGGGGTGGTATTTAAAATTTATTTATTTATAAATTTACATTTTATTGTAAAAACTAAAAAAAACATTGGAATAACAAAGCCACTTAATGCCATTAGGTGATATACCAGTAAACCCGGAGCATGGTGGATGGTGGTGGTAGGTGCAATTAAAAATTGTTATATATCACATCATAAACAACATGAGAAAGAATCTTTATGATTTTTAAGTATAAGTTTTAATAATATTATAAATTGTTTACAAACACAGACAGATTTACCTATAACCTGTTTCCTTAACCAAATTCTTAGATATTGTTGACAAAACTGCTAGTTTTGTAGCCCGAAATGGACCAGAATTTGAAGCTCGTATCCGGCAAAATGAACTGGGCAACCCTAAGTTCAATTTCTTAAATTCCGGTGACCCATATCATGCATACTATCAGCACAAAGTGAAGGAGATCCGAGAGGGAAAAGGTGAGTAAAAAAGTTTTCTATTTTATTTTGTTAACACATTCACTGCTGACCCAAAAAATCGTTCAATACAGCAATGCAATTTTCCACACGTTTAATACTAAAATACATATCGACGCCCCCCGCGAATAAACCGGTAATCGGAAAATTGAAAATGTTCAGGAAAAATAAAAGAACATTTTTTTGCGATAACTCGATTATATCGTCCAACCAATTTGTAATTTAATGCCATAATGACATGAAACCTGGTTTTTCGTTTAAAGTTTGTTTGTACC
>DWHO01003758.1:0-11681 GCA_018247575.1 Eurytides lysithous rurik | reverse complement strand
CATTATATAACCACCTATATGGGATAACCCATATAGGCCAATGAAAAAGATAATATTCGTTTTAGAAGAACCTTTAACGCACGATGTTTCAGTACAAATTATGACTATTGCGTTAAATTTTACGTATCGTTGTAGTCCAAGAAGTTGTAAACAACACTTAGGTCTTCTAAACAAAGAAAATTAAAAAAAGATTTAGCCGACAAAAATCCGTCGAACTGTTTTATTTGACACCTTTTGTATCTTGTTAAAATGTTTCATTTTTTTTTTTTAATTTGATTTTAAACACGCGAAGTTATATATACTGCGTAAATCTTTGCGCTTATAAAAGTTTTGAGAATTGAAATGAAACGCGGTAAAACTTAAAAATGCGTTTCATTTTTACAATACGTAGTAAATACAAGAAATCATTATGAACTTTTTATATCTTTTATGTAATAGTATTGTAATATTCATTTATTGAATCATCTTATTCAATAAAAATAGATATAAACTACGACTACTACTGACTAACTAAATTTGCGTGTAACGTTGTTGACATTGCCAATAAATCTATTTCATAAATTTACTTACCATGAAACAAATAAACACAAAAGAAGTTTGAATGATTAAGATGATCTATCTTTAAACGAAACCGTGGCGTGTAACGATACCTAAATCAAAAGTTAATTAATCTTAAGTTAAAGACTAATTAAGGACGTATCTGTCTACGGAAACCTTATTCACGAAAATCACTTCGGTGTATTTTTCGTGAATTTTTCCGCACAGTCGAGACTTTTCAACGTTCTTAGGACGCCAAGGTGGTGGCCCAAAGGATCTCGGGACGGATTTTAGAGATTAGGCACGTCGAATGCATCTGTACACCCGGCTTTACTTCGTCCAGTCCACTTCAAGTCGCGTTGTGGTAGAAAAGCAGATTTAAGCGGGAGTTTTGTGTTTTTACAACGCACAGTTCACTTCCTATCGCTCTGCTCTTTATTTAAAATACAATTCTGTCCTCCGTTTATTACTTTAGAGAAATATAACGATCTGTTTGTGCATTTTGTTAAGAATATATAAACAGTTTTTGTAATAAACTTGTTACTTTGCCTTTTTTGATACACAGTACTAAAACATAAGACCTATTCCAAATAGTTCTACTCGTAGTTCTACATGTATGACGAGTTGGAAAAATAATTCAAAATAGTACTATGTAGAACAAACATATACCAATTAAATAAGATTAATACGATTAAAAACTAAAAGAATATATAGTAATAAAGGTAGAAGATAGGTTGTAAAGGTTTACACGTAACTGAAACCGTAGCAAGACATCACGACCATTCGTACATGTTATTAAAAGGGAGGACCACAATAATACTTAAGAACAGATCCCCGCTCAAGTCACGAAGTGGAGACGAGTCCGATAGGCTCTCCCCCAAAATCGATGCTATCGCGTACCGTCAACAAGACAGGGGAATTTTCACATACCCTATAACTTAGCACACAGTCCGACTTGTCTAATTCCTCCTCTATTGCTCAATTTAGTGTAGCACCATAACCACGTGAAGCAAAACCACGACTGCTATCAGACTTTTTGCCCCCGCGAACTAAACTACACAGCCCCTAACTACATTCGTCTATTTACATATTCCGCGAATACATCAAGCCGCCCGGAATATTTTATGCTGTCGGTATCTAACAGGCGTTCTGTGGTAATGCCGCCCGTTTGATGTATAGCAGTCAGACGCACTCGCCGTCTAAATATCTTGCCATTATGTATATTGCGGCTACATTAAGACGCCGCGTCCCCGATTTGAGCGCCTCTTAGCGTTTTTTTTCCGGTCCGCAATCACTCGCCAGATTGCCGTTTCGCGAAATATTCCTAATGCAACGGAGTCGTTCGAAATATTAGCGGGCATTTGTCTTTGTTAACGGTTAATAGTACGTTGGAAAAATCTTTTTTGGACTACACCGAAAACCGGATGTACAAGTGTTTTCCATTTGAAGCGTTATCAAAATTTCTCTTTAAATTATAAAGAGGCGTATTTGGGTACAAAGTACGTATTATGTATTACGTGTAAATAAGAGCTTAGGAGTTGTTTCGTAGAATTGCTTTGGGAATTGATGTGAAACCTTTTATATGTGAGTGATGGATACGAGAGAAAGTGAGAGGGTTGCTAGAACTTTCAAGTCGAGCATATTCAATTAACGAGATTTGGGAGAATTATTTTTGATACATATTTTTTTTTTGTTTGACATGTGTACGTTCTACAGAATTTATAATGTAAATTCATTAGAAATTGAATATAAAAATTTAACAGTTTTTAGTAGATTATAGAATAATCTGCAAAAATCTAATACTTTGCTTAAAAAACAGTTTGTTTCCAATAATATCACACATCTACGAGTACATTTTAAATCATGATTGGACCAATAGTAACGTATTCGATTATATGAATATAGACATCCATTTTTTTATTCCTCTGGCATACACTTCGGTTTCATGTTATTCATGTTATTCGGTGTGCGGTAACAATGAAATTAAGTAACCGGCGCACCAATGCGGTCGGACCGCCGCCCCTTGAACAAGTTACAAGGCAGAAATAAGCTGTACTTATTTCTCTGGCATTGTTTCAAATTAAAAACGTCGAGCAGATTTCTGTCTCGCAATGAAACGCGACGTGTGAGATCGCAGTCGTTTCGGGCTCATTGTTAATATTCATTAATAAGGCATGTGCCAGTCCTTAATTTTTCTTTTTGTAATATAATTTCGGCGTTAATTTAACCTTTGGTATGTTCTTATGGCTGTTATATATAATCGCTTTATTGCTATATATTTTCTCTTGTTATAGTGTGGGCAAACGTGGAAAATGACAAAGCAGTCAGAAAATGAATTGAAGAAATCGACAATAACGGTGGTAGAGCCATGCAGTTATTCCCACTGCTGAATGGGCCGGCTCGAACCGGATAAGTACCTCGACCTCACAGAAAAACGGCGTAAAGTGGAAGTGATTTTGCTTTCGCATTTCATTCGGCAACTGAGGTAAAAATAATCGGATGCGACATATATATGTTCCTCCAGGTACAACATCAGTCAACATAAGAGAAGAAGTTTTACAGAGTGTGTATAAATACTTATCGAAGCATTATCAGGGGGTAGAAACGGACTAATACTGCTAAACACAGCACGTACATAGACAATTCGTAGCAATCGGTTGGCGGGCTCAAAGCGGGAGCGCCTTGCGAAAATATAAATCGAGCAACCAAAACGCACAGGCCACCATAACAATCGAAACGAAATTCTCCGCATTTTCAATTTGTTCGCAGTTATTATCCGTGCAAGCGCGGATTCGCCTCTATGGGTTTTTGTCCGCGGGAGTTTCCCCAAATCCGCGTGGTCGGTTGGTTCCTTTCAGCAGTTGCGGTTGGTTTTACGCTTTTGGTTTCATTGTTCGACGTTTCAGACTTTGGATTTTAAACGTCCCACTATTCAGAAGTCGGGTTGCAGTTGACAAACGTTTCTCGGTGAACCGGCTGCCTGCGCTAAATGTCACTTTCCGTTCGTCCGCTTCGTTTGAACGGCGGATAAAAATATACTTGAAGTATATATTTTATGTTCAAGCGAATACTGTGCATTAATTATTGAATGAAACTGATATATAAAAAATGACACGACACCCTCATCTTACATTTTCCCTGGTATCTTTCAATTTCAACGTCTAATAACAATAGTATTTATAGGATATATACTTTGAGTACATTACAATAAAAAAAGAATCAAAATAGATTGGCGAAGATATCGAGTGACGCATTTATGTGTAAAAAAAGCTCTAACGTTGTGAAAACTTTTTTATTTGCACAAATAGCGTGCAAATAGTTTGCTAATTGCTTTCATTTTCATAGAAATGCTTCTATGATAATCGGTAAGTCAATAATTTTATGATATACATGCATTAATCGTTTATTATTATTATATTGTATTCATTATATACATGTGTGTATATATATTTTGTGCACCGATATAGTTATTTGGAAAAGCAACAAAATCAAAAACTTAAAAAATTAAAGACGAGGAAAATTGTAATTTTATCCCTTCGATCACACTTGTTGTCATATTATGTTGAAGTTATATTAAATTGAAGTGTGTGGCCCGATCTATTTTGACGAGTGTGACAACTAATGTGTTTGTTTGTAAGTATTTTATTCCAATAAAATACTTACAAACAAACACAGTTACATTTTTTTATGGGCTACGTGGCAAATGGGTAGGCAATTCACCTGGCAGTAAGCGATCGCCACCGTCCACTTTACGTTACTGGACTTTAAGGCAGTGTTTCCCAAACATTGTTCTGCCATGGCCCGGTAATTTTCACACTGCCCCTTCGTGACCCACTAATACTTGTTAACCCAAGCTGGTTGTGTAAAATTAAACACATTTATTAAAGTAAAACGGTTTTTTAATACATACTTTGGTATCGCCTTTTAAATCACTAAATTTTAGTCAGTCAGAATCAGAGTTCGGTGAAAATGACGAAAGTTTTATCCTAAGATCTGGTGCCACGTCAAGTCGGTTTCTATATTTATTTTTAAACTAGCGTATTCCCAATACGGCGACCCGGTATTTTATTTTGGTGGCCCGGTACCGGGTCGAGACCCGGCAAATGGGAATCGCTGCTCTATGGCATTCAAAAATAGTCATACGAATCGATTACAATGAATGAATCGTTTCTGTAAAAGCTCTTCTCCCATCACTAGAATTCGATATAAATATGCATCGATGGTGACAACACTACCTGCTACAACTCGGTTGCCGCTCGTGACCGTCGACGGTGCTTTTTGCACGTGTTATCCGGCGCCTATTTGTACGCCTCGAGCTAACTGTCTCACGGCCTAGCCAGCATAAGCCAGCGTCAATGTTTTCGATTCGAGCTGTATTCAATTATTTTCACTTACAAATAATATTTTAATTATTATAAAACGATTTCTCCCTTAACATACTTTCAACTCCATGACAATGATGGATGCATATACATAATTATTCATAAAAATATTGGCATACGTGATATTTATATATAAAATTGCATATATAGGTTTACAGTCGGAAATAAAGTAAAAAATCGATTCGTGGACTGCCAATAAAATTCACTTGTTACATTTTTCAATGTAGAAACCAAAGACCTTTTCTACTCTCGTTTATTTTTTCAATAGAGAACGAAACAATATATGTCGTTTGTTTGCTTTCCCTATCGCAGGCAGACAGTTTAGAGTTGAAGCATTCCGTAAATAGTATTAATAGTACTAACGTCGACATCCGGTACGGCTAAACTGCGCCGCCTGTGTACGTGGTCGTAGATTTGATTTGCAGATGAACTTGCGACTTTAGCGCGTGGTACAAGTCTCATACCACAGAATATTTAATGCTTCAATTATTGCCTTATTCTCTGAGTAAAAATTAATTTTTCGAATGCTTTGTGTATGTCATTTGAGACAAAGTATAATTTTGCTTTCGTTAATAAATCAATGTTGTAATTATTTAATTATTGACGAGGGAGGCAGATGTAATATTATCAAACGTAAAACTTACTCTCACTAAATCTTTAGTATGTTCCGTAGATAGGTCAGTGGCGGTACTACCATACAAGTTCAATAGTCCGGCTTGTCCTACTAAGGAGTAAAATTTATAAATCTTAATTAGCACAAAATTCCCGCAACGCTCAAGCTTAAAAATAAATTATTCGGGATGGGCTTGGATGGTAGTAACGCCATTAAGATAAGTACATATTGTAAATATTATGCTACTGATTTTGATATTCATTTCGTAGTATTTATGTTATCTACAAACAATATCAGAGTGATATTAGTACCAATTTCGAAGTAATCGTTTAACTTCTAATATGAAAGGTTTTTCTAGATGCGGCTGATCGAGTCCTATCCCCAATGACCTGCATGATATATAGATAACGCTAAGTCTCGTCGACTTGGTTACGGTATAACTTATTTTGTTAGTAGTTTATAACACTCTAACTTCTATCACTTGAACCATACGTTCAACACAAAGGCATATTTCGCAGTGCACGCCCCCAAAAACATTAATTAACTTCATGAATTGTAAATAAAGTATTCAGCTCTGATTTGTTTATGGTCACATACATTTTCATCGCTGAAACCTGTTGGAAGAGAAATGTATGTAGTACGATTGTCTTTGCCACCATGGAGATCGTTGGTTATATTTTTGTTTTAGGTTTACCATTACCGACAGCGGTGCTGTCAACTTGTATATAATATTTTTGTAGTTATTTATCAACCGAACAAAGCTACACGCTACAAAATTAGTACGAATGTTGGTGTTGTTTTAGTTTAAACTCACTGTTGCTGTCATTTTTTATATCGTTTTGTAACAATTTTTTTTTGTTTTTCAGGTAAGCAACTTATCTCACACAATGATGGATAGTAACAGGTGAGAATGGTAACTGCACTGGATCGTATCGGCTGCGTTAACTAATTAGCAACGCAACAAATGCCCGACCCGCCGCTGGATATAATTTCTCCGACATTTCAGCGCTAAGTGAACGTTCGAGTGGTATAAACCAGCCTCGGAGGCAGTAGCCGGTAGATAAGGTCCGATTTGACTAATTAATTCGATTTACATTCGTTAACAGAACCGCCCATTCAACGTTTACCGCGAAACACCGATCGGATCGATGTCCCCGCTGTTTGACACCGCACCCGACCTCGGTTCGAATCCGCGCGGCTAATCGAACAGTTATTAGTACTATTATTGGCTTTTAAAGACGCTAATTACCATAGATACGATAACTGCGCTGCAATGTTTGTTTCGTTAATAAACGAAGGCGTAAACTTTTCCGCTCGACTGTACATTGACGGGGCTTATTTATGATATCGACGCCTTGTTTGCTTTAACGTTGCAATGGGAATAATGAAATGCAGCAGCAATTAATAACTAAGTAATTATTATATTAATTCGCTCCGGCAGCTTTGAGAATGTTTAGAGCTGAAAATTTAATCGAACGTTATACATACATAAACGTAAAATATAACGTCAGTCACAATAGTCCATTAATGTTTTCATGTTTATTTATAATACCATTTAAAACTAGTGATGTTGTATTTATGTTGAAAACTTCTTGAGTTTTCTAAATTTCTGTACGTTGGGGTCGAATTAGTAGCAAGTATAGACAATCTATTAAAGAATTATACTGTATATTATATATATTAATACAATCACTTCATTTTAAACGTTGGTGCCATGCTTGTATGAAATACGACAGTTTATAATGTCAGCTTGTACCCAGTCAATTTATGCACGTCATAAGTGATTTTGTACGGTATTCAGGACATTTAACGTTATATTAAGACCTTATCGAATGCTATTGCAGTACGAAATTGCGTACTCCACTATGCTAGTGTCAGTTTTTGTGTGTCGCGCCGTTCATATTTATTGAGCACAACACGCCCATTAATGAGAGGAATTCTTTCAATCGGCACACTTAAGGAAAGTAACTGAAAGCGATCGAGTGGAGGCATACCTGTCAAGTTAAACTGCTCATTTTCTCCGTCAACGCCACATTAATTGCGTGTTCATAAAGCACATAGCCAAAGTACAGTCAGTGGAAAAAGCTTGCTCAGTCTCTACTGACTTGGCAAAATCCGCTCTCCTGCCATTCAGTTTTTTTAAAGTGATAAGGTGACGAGATATACAAATCAGGCGATGTGGTGGTGATCACAAGCGACATCACTACTCATTATAAATGAAGCTTGGTTTCATGATGCCATTAAATGTATTTTTTACGTATTCTCGTAGTCATTCTATAATTGTATCATCATGATTATTAAACGTTAATTAAACGTATTTCTTTTTTCATGCTGAGTTCGCTTAAAAGTTTGTTAAATTAAGTTAAAATGATTAGGTTTAAGTTATATTGTTGTCGATGGTTAACCTTAAGAGCATAAAATAAAAAAAATATGAACACGGCGCCTCACATAACGTATTAAGAATGCTGCGTTAATCATTGATTCAGTATAATTCTGTAATTATACTGGCAACATGTTACTAGCCTTTTTGTTGGTCTCTCAAACCGGAACGCGTCGGTGCTTATAAATTACTACTACCACCCCAGATGGTCTTTGCAAAGGTATCCTACTGCTTCGAACATTCGTCGGGAAACTGTCAGTATAAGAGTCCTATCGCTTACAAAATCAGATGCGACGGCGTCCCAACTAAGTGTACGTATGCAGCCTGCGTTGGGGGATTACTTCTTTGACCCATTTACGACGGCCGCCCGAGTTTGTCTGCAGGTTGCAATCAATGCGTGCGTGTGAACGTGTAACTTGAATTCGACGCTGTATTACGTGCGATGTGCTTTAACTGTTTTGTGTAATTGGAAATACCTGCGCGTAACTTAAGCTTCGTGGTGTTGATTGGGCGCCATTTTCGCATTTAAATGAATCTATTTGAGTAGTGAAGAAAATATTTACTCACAGTTACAAAACATTTTATGAATGAAAATACTTTATACGACATTTGTAATATTATCATGTAATTGTACGAAAGCGTAACTTTTCTGTGTGTTTTTGCTATCTGTACAAGCTGCAGTCAAACGAGAGCGAAATACTGGATCGGCTTGTCCGTGTCAGTTGTTTTCGCCCGAAGCCAACATGGGTGTGTTTAAGATAAGGATGAATGGGGTCTTTTGAAACAAGTGCTGACGTTTGTAACTTTAACACTATTTAAAGTGGTCTTACATTACGTTAGAGTATAGCATCGGCTTAATGCTACTGTATAATTAGTCCTTGAGATTGTGTATTTCTATTTTTTTCAAACCTTGCCCCTATTTTAAAATAGTAATATTTTGTGTTATAAAGCGTTTCATCTACATAAGCTTGATACAGACAAACGCCCAGATCCGGACAGTTATGTGAAGTTCACATAAATATTTACCTCGGGTAGAAATCGAACCCACGATCTGCGCCAAAGCTTAGCAACTGCACTAAACGCTTCATCAAAACCGTTATCAGAGAGAATTAGATCAGAATTGTTGATATTTCTTTAAGTGGTAAAATGAGCAGACAAGCATGTTGCAGCTAAACAACTGATGGTAAGCTGTCTATAACAACATATGGCACATACGCAACCTGATTTGAATGAACGATGCGCTGATCGCTCAGAGACTTAATATGTTATAATAATAATGGCCTCCCGACCGATTCCGGCCATGGCGGCCGATCTACAAGGGATCTGCCAAGTGCGCAGGATATATTATACGTTTGCGCCAACACAGGTGCACTCACCCTTCCTTTACTCTCATAGCCTGTTGGGACGGATAACATACACGACCAGAGAAAGAGCAGGCGCGGAGGCGGTGACATTAAACCGACCTCTTAATAACCACTCCTCCAAGCCTCAGGCTAGATGGCATCGATAAGAAGCCGGGACCGGCTTTTCACATGCCCATCTGACGCGTGGATCATCTTACCTTTCAGGCAATCGGGTGATCAGCCCGCAATGCCCTAACCAAACTGATAACAACAACACAAAGTCATCCCCCTCCGTGGGATTCAAAACCACGATCTCCGATTTATAAAGCGCGGGCCTATACCACTAGGCCACGGAGGTAGTCGGTAATTATATCACAATTACGATGGGGACAATGTTGCCAAAACCTTTAAACCGGAACTGCTTGGCAGTAAAATAATTGGTAATGCAGTGGTACCAGACGGACTCTGAAAAGTGGCCCTTACATCACCAGCCGATTTCTACCCACTGCTGGATAAGCCTCTCTTATAGCACGCCACTGAGCTGAGCCCTCATGTATTTAGAAAGATCATTTGTTCGTTAGAAAACCTAATATGGCGTTGTTTTTACGATGGTAGAGCCACGCAGCTGTACCCGCTGCTGAATGGGCCGGCTCGAACCGGATTAGTACCACGGCCTCACAGAAAATCGGCGTGAAGTGAAAGTGTCTTTTTGCTTCCACATTTCGTCCGGTGAGTGAGGTGGCCGGTGGCCCATCCCCACTCTACCCTTATTCCTTCTCTCACTCTTTTCCCCACTCCTCCTCCTCCCTTACCCCTTTGACCATCCTCCCTTCCTCTCTTAAAATTTACCCCTGTAAAGACTGGCAACGCATTTGCAAGTTCAGTAATGTTGCAAATGTCCATGGGCGGTAGTAATCGCTTACCATTAGGTGAACCGCTTGCTCGTTTGTCAGCCTACTACATAAAAAAGATGTTATGTCAATTTCAGTGCGCATGCGGTACGAACGTTTCCTAGAGTACCTTAAGGTCTGAACATCGGAACTATAGGAACGTCTCCCAGAGAGCCTTAAGCTTAGGACATCAGGAGTATTCAACCTTTTGCCTCTTTATCTAAATGCAGGCGACTTTCCAATACGTCAGTAAAAGATTTGCATATGATATGTGCTCTCTTGGCATTGCATACTCCTCCCATAACCTATAACTCGTCAAAGAGGACACATCAATCGCTGCCGCAATGCGAACCCTGGGCGGAATTATTGCGTCCTCCGACGTTTTACTTTTCGGAGCGGACCCCACTTGAAATGTGGGAGTGTTTCACGATTTATATGCGCGGTAAACGGTAATATGTGAGTTTATTTACCCCCCTTGTATACAAAAAATAACTAGAGCTCTTCAAAAGCATTCCGTCTATTTACTTAGACTATTATTTATTGCTCTGTTGTAAAAAGGACCTGTAAGATTCCATCGTAGATGGTGGATGATAATTTTTTTAAGTTTATCATTTACTCGTGCAAATGCGTAGAGTGGTATTTAATATAAAATTAAATTACGAGTACGCGTAAGAGTGGTTTTAAAAATGTTCAATTTGAGTCCCAATATAAAAAAAAAATTTGTTGTACGTAAGGTGTATAATTTAATTTGTTTATTTTCTTACGCTTGAACAGTATTGATTTGTTCTATACTTATACAATTTGATGTAAAAATTATTAGGCTCAAAAATTAAATTTTTCCTTAGAAAATTACAGAAACTATTTGACATGTCAGACTTTACAAAAGTATATCGGCTGTAAGTATGGGTCGACTGAAAGAAGATATAAATATACGCGTAAATAAACCAATCAGTTATATATAACCACTAAATTTTTGCTAAAATTAAGACTGTATATTTTTATTTTACAAAAAATATTTTCTTAAGACACCTTTGTGTTGTATATACATATAATTTATACATAGATATAATTCTATATTATTACAAAAGTTGAAAGTTCAGCGTGCTTCGTTCTTGATCTCAAAACGTTCGATCCGTCCGATCGTTAGCGCATGACAAGTTTATCATTGCGAAAAAAGCTTAGGTGACCCCGTCATTCAGAAATTCCCGAAGGCACATCGACACCGCCGCATAAACAAAATTAAATCGGCAAATGACTAAACATGTGTGCCGTGCATACAAAACACCGTATCCGCAAACAAATAATAAGAAGGATAAATGACGTTACCTTTGTGACTATTTTGACCGTCCGTATGAAAAAGTTCAAAAGTGTGTTATTTTGTGCGGTAAATATCACCATTGAGTTTCGGAGAAGACTATTTAAATGTAAATTTCAGCCATGCTAATTATTACGGCAATTATTTTAGTATTTAACATCAAAAAAGAAAATGTAAAAGGCTGATAAAAAAGTAAAACCGTTACTCTATCTATTATATAT